>JAENPR010002104.1:0-78739 GCA_018135685.1 Themeda triandra
TTTTCTTGCAAATAGAGTTCACTCAGTCGGCTGAGATTACCAATGGATAATGGAACTTCTCCAGAAAGTATGTTTTGGGATAAGCTAAGGACAAACAAGTTTGTAAGATTTCCGACAGAGTCTGGGATACTTCCATCAAGTAAATTTTGTTCCATGTGAAGAAGTGTAAGGTTTTTTAGGTGTTCAATCTGTTGTGGTATGGTTCCAGATATTTGATTTGCATTTAACAACTTTGCTTGTAAGCTTCCTGGAAGGTCCCCAATGGAGATTGGTAATGTTCCCTTAAGGAAGTTACTATCTAGGCACAATTGAATCCAATTGGCTGCAGTTTGTCAACGTGGATAAGAATGTCCAATCTCCAGCTTCTAGTTGGTTCATCCCTGAGATTCAGTTCAGTTAAGCTGAGCAGGTTCCCAAATGAAGGGACAATGCCATGGAACAAGTTGTCACGGAGGTTAAGCACTTGAATATTTGTTGCATTGGCTAGTGAAACTGGGATTTGGCCTTTGAAACTGTTTCCTTGCAGGATCAGTGTTTGTATGTTTGGAAGGGTATGCCCTATGTCATATGGAATTTCTCCCCAGAGGTTGTTCACGGCAATGTTGAGGTATGTAAGTGTAGTTGTGTTGTAAAGAGAAGCTTGAATGGTTCCCGACAGGTTGTTGAAACTCAGGTCAGTTGTTCTAGGTTTGGAATCTTGCTTAAACTCGTTGGAATGGCCCCTTGGAAGTTGTTCTGTGAAAGCAGGAGCCAATTAAGAGAGGAAAGGTTTCCTAGAAAGGAAGGTATGGTACCTGATAGATTGTTTTGGGACAGGATTAGATACTCAGTGGTGAGGATGTATGCACGAGTTGTGGGATAGATCCAAAGAAATTATTAACTCCAAGGGCTAAGACTACAATTGATGAGCTATTAAAAAGAGCAGAAGGAATCTCCCCACTGAGCTGATTGCCAGTTAAATCCAGCCACTGAAGTGATGGACAACTTGCAAGGACAGGTGGGATGCCTCCTGTTACAGTGTTGTTTGTGAGAATTAGGATGCTGAGAAATGAATTACTTCCAAGTGAAGAAGGAATGACACCAGTTAGATTGTTTTGGGCGAGATATAAAACTGAAAGGTTCGAGAGTGTACCTAATGTGTCTGGGATGATACCACTTAGTTTGTTGTTGTACAGATAGATCTCCCGAAGCACGTAGTGCATCCTTCTAGACTTGGAGGGGATGTCACCTTCAAAGAAGTGTTTGAGGAGATCAATTATCTGGAGGTGAGAGCAGGAAGACAGAGTATCTGGTATCGCGCCAGTGAGTGCGTTGTTGCTGAGGTTCAAATAGGTAAGGCGTCTCAAATGGCCAAGCTCAGGTGGAATTTGACCATCCAGTTTGTTGTTCGAAGGTGAATAGACCTCAGAAAAGTAAGATTGCCAATACAAGGTGGTATCTGGCCATGGAGGTTATCTGAATCAAAGAGCAAGAGGAGACACGAGATGTGTGCCTCTTGTCACATGTGACACCAGGCCAATTGCAGTATTGTGCAGAATCACTTCTCCATGAAGCCATGTCTCGGCTGCGCCAGAGAGGTATTGCTTGAGGCAAAGCAGGGCCTGGAGATCAGTGTCAGATGTGTTATGAAGTGGTGTAGTGGGAGGTGAAGAAGATGATGCAGCTGACACGGAACAGAGTAGAAAATGCGAGCACAGAAATGCCCAAAAGCACAGGGGAACTCATTGATTCCCCTTACTTATGGATTACTATGCTGTTGGTGGTTGTGTACTTTGGTTGGCAACACGAGATGTTGTGTTGTGTGGTGTATGTAGAGCTTATGTGCGTGCATTTATATAGGCAAAGGTGACGGTAGCAAGACAAAAGTTCGGACATGGGGTCGTTGGTTTACCCATACTCACGCTAACAGGACCTATGAAGTATAGACTAGTCTAAGGGCCCAGATGTGATTCCACTACAAATATAATAAATAGCCAATTTTCTCCCTCCATTTAAAACAGAGGGAGTCGTTAAACACAGGTCCTCTGTGTTTAAGCTAAACCTGATTATTGAATACTTCAGTATATTCATTTATGTTGACCTCATTTCACCTATTATTACTTACAATATGAGGGAAATGATGCATCAATTACATGAACACAAATGGCGTCTGCAATATCTGGTCAGTAACTAATATCCATTTTCGGCACAAGTTTCCGTTATTGATCACCTTTAAGTCTAAAATCCTGTTAAGCTAGGATCAGTTTCAACAAAACGTTTCCCACGTATGGAAGTGAAGATTTTAACTGAGGTTCACTAATAGGTTATTAGTGGTTAAGGAGCTGTACGAAAGAAATGTCTCTATTTTTATTTATTCTGCTTGTGAATAAACTAGAGTGAAACTGCAAATAAGTATTTCCACATAATTTGCCAGATGTGCAGGCTCGTGTTGTCAAAGTCTACGAGTCAACATGAAGCGTACGTCAGTGACTGTTGTTGGGACGATCTAATACTATATATGCCAATGACTTAAGGGGTCAACGAGAGCAACCTCAAATAGCAAAGTCATTGTTATTTAAGGGGTACAACAGGAGTTTCTCTATATCCTTTCTCTTTTACAGCAATATTATTTTCAAAGACAGAAAACCATCTTAATTCTATATTTTTCTCTACCGATAGCTACAAAACCAGTGTTTGGCAGAGCTGCACCAACTCCAGATTCATCATGGAGTAACTCTACCATATATTTGGTCTATGTGAAAGTGTTTGGTACAACTCTAGCTTTCCATCTCATTCACTCGTACACGGGGCCGATGCGCCAGCTCTTTATCTCCACCTCCTGCTCCTTCCTCGGATCAAAGCAGGCCTTGGGCAAGAAAGCACGCACACGCGGCCAGGTCGAGGCCGGAGCTCGCGGCGCACAAGCACCAGGAGCTCTGGTCACTAGTGCACGACGGCGTGGGACATGCGTCGCCATAGCTCACGGGGCCGGCCGAGCGCGGCGTGCCAAATTCAGTGAGAATAGTGTTCCACTAATTTGGTGGTTCTTGGGGCAAATCAATGGTATTGGTGGAAGACATCCTTGATGGAGCCGATTGAGCTAGAAGTGTTTGACTAGAAGTGCCCGGCTCCGTAACGGTTCACTTTACTTTGCCGAGGGCAGACATCCTTGATGGAGCCGATTGAGCTAGAAGTGTTTGACTAGAAGTGCCCGGCTCCGTAACGGTTCACTTTACTTTGCCGAGTGCCCTCGCAAAGTATTTACCGAGCACCACGCTAAAAGGAACTCGGCAAAGAGCCTTCACAAAGAATAAATTACCGTGCGGTCTTTGCCGAGTGCTACACGGCAAAGTCTTTTGAGTGGAATTGCACTCGGCAAAGCACCTAAGTCTAGTAGTGTTTGTTGATTTAGGGCTGGTGGAGATTGCCCAAACAGGCCCTTACCTCATTAGGAGTAAACACAGGATATAAAATTTTGTTTCAATGTGAAAAGAGATACAGAGAGGAACCTTTAATATAAACAAGTTAATGGGACCAAGTTTATACACAAATACCAACATTTATAAATATGGAATAAATATCCCAAAGTTCCTCCCTATATCTTTATAAATATCGCAAATATTCATTCCATATATTTATAAATATTGGTATTTGTGTATGAACTGAGTCCGATTAAGTTGTTTATATTAGATTTCACAGTCTATAACTTTTCATCTTGAAATAATTTTTTTATATCTTGAACTTTCTCTAAAAGAGATTGGCCTCATCAGCCCCACATAACTAAAAACATTATCCAGTCCTTTAGAGGTGCTCATAGGGATAGAGTTTACGCACATGTATTCATATGGGCACGAGTGTGCGTGCGTATTGTGGCGTCTGCGTTGTACTGTGTAATTCCCGAAGAAAAACTAAAAACAGATTCATATTCGAATTTTCTTGCCAAACACTGCTAGCTCCACCAGCTCAATCAAGGATGTATTCCAACAATAATATTCGTTTTTCTCTAATTCGTGATATAGGCACGATTTTATGGAAATCCAAAAGTTCACAATATGACTGAGCCAATACAGTGACCCGTGCAAAACACGATGCACAGCCCGTCAAGTACTCCGAGAAACACACTCGGAGATGTTGGAATGTCGTTTTCAGACGAGTGGAGCCAAACCCATCTTTTGTTTGTTTTGGTAACCCTTACGTACGTTATTGGAGTCTTCTGGTCCGTGAATCATCCGGCCAAACGTAAAGGTGTGCATCTCATATATGCCAACAACTTGACTTGAGCATCCCATATATGCCAACAACTTGACTTGGCTACTGGATGCAGGTAAACATGGTCACATTATGAAGAAATAACAAAGGCCATTCGCCAATAAGCGTGCGCGTGACGTTCGCGCCCAGTCAGAAAGGGACCTTTTGCTTGTTTTGGGTAACAAATCCTTTTTTCGTGTCTTCTTGTCCTTGATTATTGACTCGTCCGGCCAAGCTGGATCGACCTAAAATAGGAAACTGTCATGGTCATTCAGTAAAATTTGTTGGGAAAAACACATCGTAGATTCTAGTCAACCGGTAGTTCTAGCTTTCTGTTATTAAAGAACATAAACTTTCCAAATTTAAGTTCATTTCAGTTTATAATATGAAAAATAAGTCAATTTATTTACTATAATAAAGCTTAGTGGATACTGCTCGCTAAAATAATAACTCCAAAATGCAAAGAGTTCATTATGGTCTTAATAGTAATTTTATTTGTTTTCAAGACTATTGATAATTTTAAGGTAAAATTGGTCAAACATAAGTTCATTTGAATTAGGAGGTAATAATACATTATAATGGACCATCCTAACCTAAAAATATAATGACATATAGCTATGTAACAAGGATAATGACGGCCCACCATATTGAGGAGGAATTTGGGATAATTATGGGCCAGGAGAGGGGCCCAACGGCCACCCAAGCCGGTGGCCGCGGCCAGGGGGGCACCCTAGGAGCACGCTTGCATGGAGGAGAGGGGGTGTAACCCCCCGAGTCATCGTCTATCCATCATCCGTTAGGTTTTCTAAATTGAGTATTCTATACTTGAAATAGTTGAATAGATAGAATAGGGATAGAATTGTAAAAAGGAAATCCGTAATATAAGGATTTCCTAGTCGTCTTAGTATTGAAGCTATCCCGGATTATAAATAGGAGATTTAATCATAGAGGACAAATCAATAAAGAATAGGGTCTTCCCTATCTCTCTGCTGCATTCACAGTACCATTACGCATCTTGACCGACGTGTTCACCATCGACGCATACCTCATCGACATTGGCAACAACGTCGATGCCATCCTCAGCAGTCCATGGCTAGCAAGCCTAGGATGTGTGATCTTGGACTTCTCCAACAGGACCATTACGTACGACCGTGACGACAGCTGCCACACCCTTTTCGCACCTCCACACCTACAGCGATAGCCATCGACTCCACCACGACTGCATCAACTTCACCCTAAACAAGCACAAGCAACAAACTTCCACCGCGTATCATGACACATCGGGCACAATGAGCACGTCTACCAAACATCCTCGACAACTACGCCAGGCGTGACGATGTCATCTTCGACCATCTCCATAAAGCTATTAAAGAAGAGGCGAACCATGCTCTATTGCCCTCTCAGTTGCAGACAACAAAGCAAGCGACACTTGGACCTTCAATGACAGTTTGATCTTTTTCGACAGCCGCCTCTATATCCCAGGAGCATCACCACTACTACCTGATTTTCTGGAGCTCCTCAGCAAAGATGATCCAACTAGCATTACCATGGTGGCTTTTGGAGCACATCAACACACTACAGCAAGCAAAGAAACAAGGATGCCATCCTTTATACCACAGGGAAGAGCATGTCCCTCCCAGCACACAATGCACAAGGAGGCAACAATATTCATCGATAACAACGGCCAGGTATTTCTATGCATCAGACGTGCCCACATTGACATCATTGGAGTAACAGGAAAACACCGGCTAGCACCGCATGAGTTCGAATAAGGGACCTTCCTATTTGGTTCAATGATGGACTTCACAGCATCACCACAATCAGGGATACCTACAGCAATATGACATCGTATCCCAGTCTACATCACCCTTGAGATAGACCACTCCATTGCTCGCTTTTGTAGACCACCCAAGGTAATGGCTACTTTTGAAGTAAATGCGGCAGTTTCCAAACCCCTTCTTAAGGAAGTGCAAAGAGGACAACTCAATGGTGTGCCAGGAATAGAGGACTACATCTTCCACATCTATGACAACATCAACAACCTGCAGTCCTGCTTCGATTTCACTGTGCTTCGAACGCGCTAGAACATTATCCTCAACAACATGATCCAAGGTCGTATCACTTGTCGTCTTCAGAGACTTTCTAGAGATTCATTCATTCCACAACTTGGAGTTAATAACTGGTCTGGATTTCAATGCGAGGTCATGTTAAATGGGAAAGGGGGAGTGTTGTAAGAAGCACAATGACATCCCACCAAATTGAGGAGGAATTTGGGCCAATTACGGGCCAGGAGAGGGGCCCAACGGCCACCTGAGCTGCTGGCCACGGCCGGTGGCGTCCTAGGCGCGCGCCGTATGGAGGAGAGGGGTGCAACCCCGAGCCGCCGTCTATCCGTCATCCGTTAGGTTTCGTAAATTGAATCTTCTATAATTAGAATATTTGAATAAATAGAATATGATGAAATTGTAAAAAGGAAATCCGAGTATAAGGGTTTCCTTGTCGGCTTAGAATTGAAGCAATTCTAGATTATAAACAGGAGATGTAATCATAGAGGACAAATAAATAATGAATAGGGTCTTCCCCACGCCCGCGCGCCCCGCAGCCGTTGGCACCGCGCGCTGCCTAGGGCAGCTGCCGCCTCCCACGCCACCACCCACCGCTGCTTGTCCTCATCCTCCACTCCCGGATCACCCTCCACGTGTCGCCGGATCGCCGGACCCCTTATAACTTTGATGAAAATGAATATCCTTTTCATGATATCTAGAGGTGGCTCCTTATTGCGAAGGGTTCAAAAAAGTATGTACATTTCTCGGAACAATTTAGTTCACATTGATTCAGGGGACATTGATGAAGTTAACATTTCCTATCGCGTGCACATAAAAAATTTTAACGTTCACTAATTTTGTTACATTTATATCAATATTCTAAAATGTAAGAATAGTGCTTAGGTGTGAAACCGTTCATTATACATTAACAAATTTGTAAATTGAAAAAGGATTTTGGGCTTGTCACACAAAGTAGGTCAATAGCCAATGAGGCATATTGAAGAAAAAAAAATTCAAATCTATTGTCGTAATTTTATCGTATTGTGGGACTTATGATGAATATTTCGGGGACAGCTCATGTCAGAGTTTTAGGCGGGGGTGCTAACGTGGCAGCTGATGTAGATCATGAGGGAGGAGAAGGTGTGAGCGGCGGTGGATGGGCGGCAGCGCAACTGTGTAGCGCGCGCATGTGGCGGTCGCACGGCGCATGGCGGCGTGACCAGCGTGGGCGTGGCGGCGGCTAGGGCGGAGGCACGAGCGAGGAGAGCCAGGGAGAGATTGGGTAAAGAGATTTTGCTCTATCCCCTTTTTTCGGGTAAAGAGCTTTTGCTCTATCCCTTTCTTATTTGATTTGATTATATCTCCCTAATATTTATAGCCCTATCCGGACTACACTTCTAAACCAACTAGGAAAACTCTTCTTAGATTAGGTTTTGTTACGGATTGTTTTCCTAACTTAACTCAAACTTTCCCTTTTATTGGACTCTAAGTCGACCCAAATACTCCGGCGGAAAGCATGGCCCGAGTTGGGCGTGTAAGAGTACTCCCCCTTCTCCACTCGGCGTGTCGCCGCGCCGACTTACCATCCAGGTCTCAATAGCAAATGGAGATGGAGTGTCTTCCTGTGGTATAGTTTTAAGCAAGCATACCATGGTCCCACCGAGAGGGTCGTTCAGGATGACGTTCTGTCGTGTTTGCAGCGAATTGAAGTCGAAGCAGTACTGGATAGTCCAGATGTAGCCATAGAGGTGGTAGATGTCGGATCCAATATTGCCTTTGCATAGATATTCTGTTGATGGTCCTTAACATCAACATTATACCTTCAATTAATGCACAATATAATGGCAAAATGGTCATTAGTGCATAGTTGTAGGGTTTATTCTGACAAGTTCTACAAGTTTTGTTCCTCTCACCTCTTTTGGAGGATTATTGATATCTCACCACTTAAAAGTATCTCAAATGATGAAACAAAGCACATCATTGTGAAGAACTCGTCGAGACGATCGAAACGGACATATCATTTGCTATATTTGAAGTCCCGACGAGAGAGTCCCCGACGGATGCGCCTACGAATCACTATAATTGGAAACCCCTTTTGCAACGCATATATACGTTGTTAAAAGTCTAAATAAGTGTTGCAAGTGTCTATACCAACGCTTTAGTATACGTCGCAAGAAATGGTGTTTTAAGGGTCTACCGCAACACATAATTATGTGTTGGTATCTAGTACAAATAAGCGTGTTGCAAATCAGCAACGCATATAATTAGCATACAGCATCGCTTATATGTGTTGCAAGTCGTAAGAGAGGAAACACATCTATAACCATATCGGTTTTCCCAAATCATTTATTCAAACACATCGATTTTAGTTTTTGTTAGAATAGAAAGAATGAACAGTGCGACAACACAAAGAACATCGAGACAACACTAATATATATTCCAATCCATTTCATGCTTTTTGGTATAATAGTATATTACAAAATTCTATTGTATATATGGCTCGATAACAAATACTTGTAACTATAAAATATAAATTCTAGCTAGTACTCCTGGCCTTTCCCGCTAAATTTGTGTCATCGTGCTTCAGGTGATATCCAATCAAGAGAAATATTGAACTGACTATTTGGACCTGCAGTGGCAATAAACTCTATAAATAATAGAGTGTACGATGATAATTATTTGTAACCATTCAACAAAGTAATGATAGTAGTCCAGTAAACTGAAACATCTAAAGTTTAACTAGTTTTCTATGACGCACAGCAATTAATCCATTATACATGCCTATTTTCAAAACTAGTAAAACTAGAATTAATTTTGGCAAATAGTGGAAACAGAGTTGCACTTTATAATGGTGACAGCAACAAAGATTAGATTATGTTTGCTCTACAGGTTCAGACAGACTAAAGATGTTTTCTCTACAGATTTAGATTGACAGCATAAGTAGGTGACTGCACATAATTTAATCTTTTAATGAGTCAATGTGATTACTAAAGTTGAGGGTAGAGATCAGTGATGCTTTTGGATCTTTTAATGATACCATTCATCGCAAACTAAGAACACAGCGCTGTGCTTACAATGTCACAATGTAAAAGTTCAGAGGATCTACAAAGGAATTATATGAGCATTTACATGTATGAATTTTAAGAGTAAATACATGTATTGAAATCAGTAATTAAACCAAGAGAAATAGTAAACACTACAAGATCTGTTAAGAACATATGAGGCACAAGCCGATTACCGCGCCATAATTGAAACTAGATTTAAATGGAAAACAGGTCTGCGTTTATCTAGAATCCTCTAGGGCAAAGGATCAGGTGCAAACCACATCCTTCGTGAAAACTTGTGCAAATCATGGCAAAAAAGTCTTCTAAATCCATCAAAAAAATCACATATATAGATGATATGATGATACACAACTTTGTAAAATATCTTATCCAAACTCGACTTCATTTGTGAGATATAAAGAGAAAAAATGAAGTAGAGTTTGGATAAGATATTTTACAAGGTTGTATATCATCATATCATCTACCTATGTGATTTTTTTGCCATAGTTTACACGAGTTTTCACGAAGGATGTGGTTTGCACTGATCCATTGCCCTAGAGGATTCTAGATAAACGTTTATCAAATTATGTAACATTTATATCAAAATTATAAAGTTAACGAATAGTGCTTAGGTGTAAAACCATTCATATATGCTCAGAAATTTGTAAATTAAAAAAGAGTAAAATACAAACCCGATCCTTAAACTATTCATAGGGTGTCATTCTGGTCCATAAATTTTTAAAGTATGTCATTTGCGTGCCTAAACTATATTTGGGTTTCGAATCATACGCTTACGGTTGCCCATTTGATATTTATAGATAACCTCTCCCTCTCATTAATTTTTTTCAATTAGGTTACAATTAAATTAAACCGGCCTGTCACCATCTCATCAGCCATCGTGATAAGATGTCGTCAGGCTACTATCAAATGGTCATCTACGTATCTTTTCCAGGATGGTCACGTACCTTTGATATTTGAAACGATAAACCAATGTCATGACATATTGAGATGATTCGTACGAAAACGAATATCAATGGTCACGTACGAAAACAAACGACCGAATGGATACGTACGTGAGGAGTAACTCCACACGCGATCACGAGGAGTCACGCGCGATCAGTCCAGGTACAGCCTAATTGCGCGATCGATCCAGGTAGGGTAAAGTTATGAATCCACGATTCAAGTTAGGGGTCTATTTGCATTACGACAAAGGGTTTCGGCGACTAATGGATCCTAAACTTGTT
This sequence comes from Themeda triandra, assembly GCA_018135685.1. Taxonomy (NCBI): domain Eukaryota; kingdom Viridiplantae; phylum Streptophyta; class Magnoliopsida; order Poales; family Poaceae; genus Themeda; species Themeda triandra. The sequence goes on from JAENPR010002104.1 coordinate 10,561, forward strand.
GATTTGAGATCCAAATAGAGTTTAGGCACGCGAATGACATACTTTAAATATGGACCGAGATGACATGCCATGAAAAGTTTAAGGACCGGGTTTGTATTTTACTCATTAGAAAACAATATTGAACTTGTCACACAGGGTAGGAAGTCAGGCTTGTTGAAGGAAAAATTTCCAATTCTTTTGTTGTTGTTCTATAGGATTTTTTCACTTTTAATAAATATTTCTGGAGACTGAATTTGTCCTAAAATCATTTGTACGGATGACTGAATTTGTTACTTATACAGAGATTTTTATTTAAGTGACGCAGAGATGATTTTTCAGAAAACACTGCAAAATGCATTTTTGACTAATAAAAAACTGCATTCTATTATACTGTTCCATGCAAAATACAGGTTGCAGACTTAATCAAAATACTCCAATGTATAAACTGGAATGTCGTTTTTGAGTGAAGGAGCAAACTAACTATTCGTGAGCTAGAAAGGAACTGGCTGTCGGATTTTGCAACCATTCCTTATCGGAGTCCTTAGCCCCTTTGACTCGCCAAGTCCAACAAGTATTGAACGGACCTATACGCTAACGACCTAACTGGTGGTCTCCTGGGTGTGACACACGACGTAACAAACACCATTCGCGAGTAGACGTGTGCGTAACGATCACGTGGAACCGTGGCTAATGAACTGTAATAAAAAAATTTCCTCATTTTTTCTCGAACACGACTTCAGTGTCATTTTCATTAAGAAGAAGGTGACCGAAAAACACGGCAAAGTATAACAAACACAATACGACACGGATCATGGAGACAGTGGTTTAAACAAACACAACAACAGAAGAAGTGAAAAGGTTCTACACCATGCCTAACAACACGAGGCCCAAGAAGCTAGGCAGGGGCATGAGTCGGCGTCGGAGGAGCTTCGTGGGCGCGCCAATAGAGCCTTCAGGAAGGAGATGACGCCCGCGGACGCCAACTCTGTTGAGACACGCACCCAGAGGATCTTTCGTTCCCAGGTTGCTCCGGCAGCAGCGGTCGAGGAGCGGCTACCGAGACGACGCCTGAAGGTGATGACGTTTGATCGCACTACGTCAAAAACGATTTACCGCAGCGTCACACTTTTGGCCTCCGTGACGGGCCCTTAAGTTGCACGCTGTGGTAAATCCCCACGACTTACCGCAACGGACACTTTTTATTTACCACAGCGGCCACTTTTGCCCGTTGTGGTAAATCCCTATTTACCGCAGCGGACCCGTTAAGACGCCCGCTGCGGTAAGTCGATTTGTATTTACCCGCAGCATTTTTCTAACACTTTGTCAAATAAAAAAATGACCCATGTAACAAGAGTACATCTTGATGAGTGGGTCTTTTTTATTTACCACAGCGGGCCTGCTAGATCGCCCGCTGTGGTTAATAGATTTACCGCAGTGGGCATGTTATGCTGCCCGCCACGATAAATGCGGCCCAGCTCAGAATCCCGCCACGGTATGTCAGCTGTTGGATCAAGATGGATGACCAGGATTTGGCCCAAACAGCCCACTGACGGCCCAATATCAATCTCCATATATATACGAAACATTAGGGTTTCAGTCCAACTCCTCCACTTCCCCTACCACACACCGCACACAACTCCTCACGCACCGCACTCGCGACTTCGTCCCTCACCCGGTGCGACTCCTCCTCCTTCTCCTCTTCCACTGCACGACTCCACTCTTCTTCACCCACCGCGATTCCTCCCTCAACCGGCGCCACTCCTCCTCTCTCTCCTCGTCCACTCACAGCGGCACACGACGGCGAGCCCCTCTCCTTCTCCTTGCGCAGCGCCTTAGCTGCTCGGTGGCGGCCACCTCCCTTCACCTCAGCGATGCCGCGATGACGAGGGGTGCCAAGGCACGAGCTCTAGGTGCTGGCCCAGCGGCACGCGGAGGTGGCCCAGTGGCACGCAAGACGAGGTATGTGCCTTGTCCCTTCTCTCTTCGTCGCGAATCCATCCTTCTCCCGCACATCTCACCCTCTGTCGTCGTAGATCCGGGTCACGGAGGCCAGGAGCGGGGCTCGTCACAGATCCGACGTGCGGAGAAGGAGCAGGTGAAAGGTCCTAGTATGGCTAGAGGGGGGTGAATAGCCTATTTAAAAAATTCTTCAAGACACTAGAGCAAAATATTAGTAACACAAATGGCGATAAAAGCGGTTTGCTCTAGCTCTAATTGTTAGGCAAGCCAACTATTGCAATTCTAATAATTATAGTCTCTATGGCACACAAATTCTATGTCTCTACTCTAACTAATTAGAGATCTAGCAAGATAAACAAATTACTCTAATTTACTCTACTTGCTACTCTACCACAAGATATATTGCAAGTATGAAAGAGAGGGAAAAATGACTTTTATACCAACGGTGAAGAGTAGAGGATGTTGCCAATCACCAATAAATAATCCCAACAATATATATATCAATCAATCCAATGCACCGGGAGACAAGAGATGACACAATTGGTTTTTCTCCCGAGGTTCACTTGCTTGCCGGCAAGCTATTCCCCGTTGTGTCGACCAACACCTTGGTGGTTCCTCGGTTGTGGCCCTCAAGCCAACGCCCGCAAGGCACCGCAAGAACCCACACACAAGTGCGGTAACTCAATGACACGAGCAATCCACTAGAGATGGAATTAGGCACTCCGCCGGGGAACCACAACAACCCCTCACAAATTCACCTTGATTGGGGGCGGACACAATCACCAAATCCCCTCACCAATCAATCCAACACCAACCGTCTAGGTGACGGCAATCACCAAGAGTAATAAGAATACCACAATTGCAATCACCACCTAGTGCCAAGAAATTGAATCACAAATGCAATGCACACTAGGGTTCCCAATCTCCTCTCATGAACAAGCACCAACCATGGGAATGGAGAGGAGATGGGGGGATCCTCTTGTAGCTCTCAAATCGATCTCTAGAACACTATCCCTCACTTGATTGAAGCTCAAATCAATGGAGTCAAGGGATGGAGGATTGGAGCTCTTTCTTGTTCTAGGGTTTGAGAGAGAGAGCAAGAGAGAGAGAGAGCTTTCTTTCAAAATGGCCAAGAGAGCAAGAGGAGGATGGAGGCACCAGACCTTTTCTACCAGGGGAGGCCTGTCTCGGTGGTGAATCAGCAAACAGCGGCCAGCTCTGTCTTCGATCGAAACAGCAAGTGGCGTTGGCAGGTAGCAAAAATACCAGGGCAGCCCAACTCAGCCACAATCTGGCCCAAAGCGCGCAGCAGCAGGTCAGGCGAGCAGGCGGCCCAGCCGTGGTGGCCCAGCGAGCGCGAGCCAGCAGCGCCGCCCAGCGAGGCGAGCGGACAGAGGCCCACTAGCGCGGAGGCGGCCTGCCCAGCAAAGCAGGCGGCGGGCCACGCGCGGAGCAAGCCGGCGGCCCAGTGGAGCGCGGCGGCCTGCCAAGGCCACCGCGCGGAAGAGCGGAGCGGCCCGGCCTGCAGCGCAGCACAGGCGGCCCACTAGGCGGCAGAAGCAGTCGCGGCCCACGAGCGCGCGCAGGCGCCGCGCACAGTCCGTCGGTCGACGGGCCGGCCCAGCTTGGCCAACAGGCCCGCGCGCAGCTTCCCCCCTCCTTGCTCTGGCCCATCAGCACGATCAGCAGGCCAAAAAAGGCCATTCTCTCCACCAGAGAGGACATCAATAAACAGAGAGCACACCACAGCAAACCAACAGCATATTTGCTCTCTTTTTCTCCAAATCTCATCAAAGACTTCATCCAAATTCATGTATCATCTCATCCAAAGTATGCCAAAAAAGATATTTGCACGGGAGATATCAACTTTCCAAGGTCGTTTCAAGAGATTATCAATCATCTTCACCATGACCCAAAACCCCAATGCATATGCAAATTGAAACTCAATTTAGTGGCACTAGATGAGTGAGCAATTATAGTTTTCCCTCTTAATAGTACGGTTATCGAACCTAAATCACTCACACCCTCTAGGTGTCTTGAGTGCAAAACAAAAACCAATTTATACCTTTGCCTTGATTTTCATGATTTTTGTTTTTCTCTTTCTTCTTTTCAAGTTGGAGCACATGAAAATCCTCTTTTGGTCACTTCCACCACCATGACCATCATCTAGCTCCATCACTTGCCATGTACCAACCTAGCTCATATCACAACACTCATGGCAATGGTTAGTACATATAGGTTTCATCAATTACCAAAAACCAAACTAGAGCTTTCAATCTCCCCCTTTTTGGTAATTGATGACAACCTTCACAAAGATATGAAATGAATTTAATTTGTGAATCTTGAAATGTTTGCCCATGCATTTAGACCATGAATAAGAATTGGACAAGCATTTCAAATTCGGTTTTGATAGTACTAGCTCCCCTACATATGTGATATATGAGTTTGGTTCAATTGTTCACATATGCATAAATAGAAATTTTGGGTGAGCTACTACTATCAAATGATGCTAAAGTATATAGAATGGACCTTTGAAGCGTGTTACATCGGAGTTGCCAATATATACCATCTTCAGCACCATGGATAACTAGACATACATCAAAAACTCAAGTACCCCGTGAGATCAACATTATGAGAAATAGAGCACTTGATTTACTTGAAAGCATAAAAGTCTAGTTACCAACCTATGCATGCTAGTATTTCAATCACCATACAAGTTCTATTCTAGCATACACCACACAAGCATATATATAGAATTTAAATACATGTGCAAAGAGCAAGTCATATGTTAATGCACATACAAATGCAACAAATTATTCATGAGCTTGCTCCCCCTACTTGTGTGCTTTTTTTAAAAAAAAATATTGACCCCTTTCCTTTCTCATATCTCTCCCCAACATTATCTTTGTGACTCATCTCTCTCCCCCTTTGTCATCTATTTCTAAAAAAGGTATGATCAAATTGGGGTTCAGTCTAGATCACTTGCCAAAGATATTTAATTCGGTTTGAACCAAAGACAAGCTTCTTCACACCTCATAGAAAGGGTTATCTTGCCTATGTTGAATTAAACACTTATAGCAAATTTTCTAGATTCAACACTAGGATTGCAAGCTCACAAACATGTCATATGCCACCACTAGATCAAAACAAACATAGAAGCAATAGTGGTGCCATATATACATCAAATTCTTTTCGTTTATCTTGAATGCCCCAAATGCAACTTGTATGTCTAGATGCACTAACAAGTCCTTAGCATAGGATGAATGACATGTCATACAATGTTACCTTTGCTTTGTTGAAGGAGAGGCATGTCATATATATATGGGGTACATTCAACTCATGTTTGAGAAATCAAGAATGTTCAACTCATTCCTTAGCTTGTAAAACCTTGTCTCATCAAGTGGCTTAGTGAATATATCGGCAAGTTGATCATCGGTGCCAACACTCTCAATAGCAATATCACCCTTTTGTTGATGATCTCTAATGAAATGATGTCTAATGTCAATGTGCTTTGTTCTTCCATGTTGAACCGGGTTGTTTGTCATCTTGATAGCACTCTCATTGTCACATAGCAATGGCACATTCTTGAAATTGAGACCATAGTCCTTCAAAGTTGATTTCATCCATAGCAATTGAGCACAACAACTACCGGCACTAATATATTCGGCGGCGGTAGAGATTGCCACGGTGTTTTGCTTCTTAGATGACCATGACACAAGAGATATTCCAAGTAATTGACATGTACCACTAGTGCTCTTTCTATTTATTTTGCATCCCCCATAATCGGAGTCGGAATAGCCAATCAACTCAAATTTTGACCCCTTGGGATACCATAGTCCAACATCTTTTGTATGCTTCAGATACCTCAATATTCTTTTAGTTGCGGTGAGATGACTCTCTCTAGGTGAGGATTGATATCTTGCACACATGCATACACTAAACATGACATCCGGTCTTGATGCGGTCACATAGAGTAGGCTTCCAATTATAGAACGATACAACTTTTGATCCACCATGTTGCCACTAGTATCACTATCAAGAGTACCATTAGTGCCCATAGGAGTAGTAATTGGCTTTGCATCTTGCATTCCAAACTTCTTCAACATGTCCCTTATGTACTTCCCTTGACTCACAAAAGTGCCATTCTTCAATTGTTTGATTTGGAGACCAAGAAAGTAGCTAAGTTCACCAATCATGGACATCTCAAACTCTTTTGCCATCATTTCTCCAAACTCTTCACAATATGCTTGGTTGGTTGACCCAAATATGATATCATCCACATAAATTTTCATCATAAATAAGTCATTGTCAATCCTTTTAGTGAAGAGAGTAGTATCAACCTTGCCCATTTTGAACCCTTTGGAGAGTAAGAAATCTCTTAACCTCTCATACCATGCTCTAGGTGCTTGCTTTAAACCATATAATGCCTTCTTCAACTTGTATACATGGTCGGGTTTCTTGTCATCTTCAAAACCGGGTGGTTGTTCAACATACACTAGCTCATTTATATAGCCATTGAGAAATGCACTTTTCACATCCATTTGATATAACTTGATGTTGTGGGCACAAGCATAGGCTAATAAAATTCTAATTGCCTCCAATCTAGCAACCGGTGCATATGTTTCACCAAAGTCAAGACCCTCTACTTGAGAATAACCTTGAGCAACTAGTCTTGCTTTGTTTCTCACAACAATGCCATCTTCATCTTGCTTGTTTTTAAACACCCATTTGGTTCCAATCACATTGTGGTCTTTTGGCCTTTCTACTAATTCCCAAACTTCATTTCTAGTGAAGTTGTTGAGCTCTTCATGCATAGCATTAACCCAATCCTCATCATTCAAAGCTTCATCAATCATGGTTGGTTCAATGGATGAGACAAATGAGAAGTGCTCACAAAAGTTAGCCACTCTTGATCTTGTTTGCACACCACTTCTTATGTCACCAATAATCATATCCATTGGATGATCTCTTGCAATGTGAGTAGGTTGAAGCCCTTGAACTTGATTGCTTGAGCTAGGTTGGTCATTTGATTTATCTTCATGAGATGAACTAGCACTTTGATATTGCAAATGAGAGCCACTAGCTTGCTTCATTGGAGAGGTGAGCACTTGGTCTTTATCATCTTGTATGTCAATTACTTGCTTTGCTCTAATGTCCCCAATGTCCATATTCTTCATTGCTTCCACCAACCTAGGTCCACCAACATCATTTAGATTTTCTTCTTCTTCTTGTGACCCATTGGTTTCATCAAATTGCACATCATGAACTTCCTCAAGAATGCCACTAGAGTTGTTCCATACCCTATATGCTTTGCTTGTAGTTGAATATCCGAGTAGAAACCCTTCATCACATCTTTTGTCAAACTTTCCCAATCTAGAGCCCTTCCTCAAGATATAACATTTGCAACCAAACACTCTAAAATATGCAATGTTGGGCTTTCTTCCATGTAATAGCTCATATGGAGTCTTTTCAAGCAAAGGATGACAATAGAGTCTATTGATGAAGTAGCAAGCCGTGTTGATTGCTTCATCCCAAAAAGATTGACTAATATTGTACTCATGAAGCATTGATCTAGCCATATCAAGCAATGTTCTATTCTTTCTCTCTACTAGGCCATTTGATTGTGGAGTGTATTTGGCCGAAAATTGATGTCCAATGCCATAGTGATCACAAAGTTCTTCCATTCTTGTATTTTTGAACTCACTTCCATTGTCACTTCTCACTTTCTTGATTCTCATGTCAAATTCATTGTGAACTCTAGTGAGAAAGGTCTTGAAGGTGTCAAATACTTCACTCTTGTCACTAAGAAAGAATACCCATGTGAATCTTGTGAAGTCATCCACTATGACAAGTCCATACTTGTTGCCACCAATGCTTGTGTATGTAGTTGGGCCAAATAAATCCATGTGCAACAACTCAAATGCCTTGCATGTGCTCATTGTACTCTTCTTTGGATGAGAGCATCCAACTTGCTTCCCGGCTTGACATGCACTACAAAGCTTGTTCTTTTCAAATTCAACATCTTTCAAACCATCAACAAGTTTGTGAGTTACAAGCTTCTTCAATTGTTTCATGCCAACATGCCCAAGCCTTCTATGCCAAAGCCAACCCATGCTTGATTTGGAGATTAAGCATGTGGTCAAAGATGCTTCACTAGTATTGAAGTCAACTAGATAGAGGTTCTCATATCTAAAACCCTTGAATATCAAGTTGGAATCATCCACACTAACAACTTGAACATCATTTACCCCAAAGATACACTTGTAGCCTAGATCACAAATTTGTGCCACGGATAGAAGATTGAAATCCAAGCTCTCAACTAGCAACACATTGGAGATACTCATATCATTTGATATTGCAATCTTGCCCAATCCAAAAACCTTGCCTTTCTTGTTATTGCCAAAAGTAATTGAATCAACACCACTATCATTATCTTTGATTGAGTCAAACATTCTTGATGTGCCGGTCATGTGTTGAGAGCACCCACTATCAATAATCCAATGCCTTCCTCCGGCTTTATAATTGACCTACAAGAGAATCAATGAAGCTTAGGTACCCACACTTGTTTGGGTCCTTGTAGGTTAGTGACTAAGCTCTTTGGCACCCAAATAGCCTTCTTCTTTGGGCCAACAATGGGAGTACCAAAAAACTTAGCATGCACACCTTTCTCACCCTTGGTAAGCACATGACAAGAATCAAAAGATATAGCATTAACAAGTTTCTTGTTCTCTTTCTTCTTGTTGCAACTTTGCTTTGCTCTAGGTGCCCAACTTGCTTGCATCTATAGCAAAATCGACCATTGCTCTTCACAAAGCTAGGCTTTGGAGTTGCAAAGGCCGCCTTGGCTTTCTTGGGGATATAGCCCAATCCCTCTTTGTTAAGAGAGAACCTTTGGCTACCCAAGCACTTAAGCAAGCGGGTCTCACCGCCATAGGCCTTGCCTAGGGCGTGAGTGAGCTCATCCACCTCTTTCTTGAGGGTCTCATTCTCAACCATTAGTGAGGCATCACATGTGAAACCATCACTACTAGTAGAGATAGAGTTGGTAGTGGTGGATGAAGAGCTACAAGAAGGGTTAGCATTTGATATGATGATGGGTTGATAAAATGAATCCTCAATGATGTCACAAGTAACACCTATATCACAAGATGCAACCACCACTTTCTTTGCTTGTTGCTCAAGAAGCAATGAGTGAGCCTTTTCAAGCTTAGAATGAGCATCACCAAGTTTCTCATGGTCTTCCACTAGACTCTCATGAGTGGTTTTAAGCTCACTAAGAACTTTGTCAAGTATTGCTACTTTCATTGAAAGCTTCTTACACTCTTTTTCCTTGGCAATAGCTATGTCTCTAGTCTCTTGCATCAAGTCATATAATTGTTCCTTAGAAGGCTCATCATCATCATCATCATCATCATTATCACTACTGTGAGCATATTCCATCTCACTATCATCATCACTATCATCATATTGTACCTTAGTTTCTTTGGCCATGAAGCATGAAGATGATGTAGAGAATATTGATGGCTTCTTGTTGATAGCAATTGAAGCAAGAGCCTTGTTGGATGAATCTTCATCTTCATCATCATTATCACTCTCCCAAGTGACCACATATGCACCATTCTTGCCCTTCTTGAATGTCATCTTGGCCTCATGCTTCTTCTTCTTCTCAAATTTGCCCTTGTTGTTGTTCTTCTTCTTCTCATATGGGCATTCGGCTTGAAGATGTTCGGTGCTATCACAATTGAAGCACTTTCTTTGTTGCTCATTTCTCTTGAAGTTGTCATTTCTCTTTTTGAAACCCCTTCTCTTGATGAACATGTGACCCATCTTCTTGACTACAAGAGCAAGTGCCTCATCATCAATTTCAAAGTCACCATCTTCATCATTGTTTTGTTCTTCTTCAAAGATTGGTGCTTTGCCCTTGGAGGAGGTGGCTTGGAATGCCACGGTCTTCTTTTTCTTCTCATCTTCCACCTTCTCTTTCTCGTCAACATCTTGATCATATTTGTCATAGGTCAATACTTCACCAAGCAAATCATTAGGCTTCATAGCTTCAAGCCCATCTCTTTGCAACATCATGATCAACATCTTAAATCTTTTAGGTAAGCTCAATAAGAACTTGTGGCAAAAATCTTGATCTTGAGTCTTGTGCCCTAAGCTCTTGAGATCATTGACTATCACTTGTAACGATGAAACATCTCAATAATTGTTTCATCATCCTTCTTCTTGAAGTTCTCAAACTCACTCTTGAGTCCATAAAGCTTGGCACTCTTCACAACTTTTGTGCCCTCATATGTTTCACTCAATCTTGTCCACACTTCACTAGCCAATTCCAAATCCTTGATGCCCTCAAACACTTTTGTGTCAATGCCATTGTAGAGTGTATTAAGAGCCATTCTATTGCATGTTCTATTTGCTCTATCCTCATCGGTGAGATGATCCGGATCAAGGATAGCAAAATCATTCTCGGTGACTTGCAATACTCTTTCATGAATAGAACCAAGGTGCATTGTCATCTTTCTCTTCCAATGAGCAAAAGAGCTAACACCATCAAACATAGGTGGTTTGCTCCCAACATGATTGAACACAATTTGAGCCATACTTCAACACCGAAGGTTGTTAAGCCTTAATTAATCGGTGACCTAGCTCCGATACTACTTGAAAGGTCCTAGTATGGCTAGAGGGAGGGTGAATAGCCTATTTAAAAATTCTTCAAGACACTAGAGCAAAATATTAGTAACACAAATGGCGATAAAAGCGGTTTGCTCTAGCTCTAATTGTTAGGCAAGCCAACTATTGCAATTCTAATAATTATAGTCTCTATGGCACACAAATTCTATGTCTCTACTCTAACTAATTAGAGAGCTAGCAAGATAAACAAATTACTCTAATTTACTCTACTTGCTACTCTACCACAAGATATATTGCAAGTATGAAAGAGAGGGGAAAATGACTTTTATACCAACGGTGAAGAGTAGAGGATGTTGCCAATCACCAATAAATAATCCCAACAATATATATATCAATCAATCCAATGCACCGGGAGACAAGAGATGACACAATTGGTTTTTCTCCCGAGGTTCACTTGCTTGCCGGCAAGCTAGTCCCCGTTGTGTCGACCAACACCTTGGTGGTTCCTCGGTTGTGGCCCTCAAGCCAACGCCCCGCAAGGCACCGCAAGAACCCACACACAAGTGCGGTAACTCAATGACACGAGCAATCCACTAGAGTTGGAATTAGGCACTCCGCCGGGGAACCACAACAACCCCTCACAAATTCACCTTGATTCGGGGTGGACACAATCACCAAATCCCCTCACCAATCAATCCAACACCAACCGTCTAGGTGACGGCAATCACCAAGAGTAATAAGAATACCACAATTGCAATCACCACCTAGTGCCAAGAAATTGAATCACAAATGCAATGCACACTAGGGTTCCCAATCTCCTCTCATGAACAAGCACCAACCATGGGAATGGAGAGGAGATGGGGGGATCCTCTTGTAGCTCTCAAATCGATCTCTAGAACACTATCCCTTACTTGATTGAAGCTCAAATCAATGGAGTCAAGGGATGGAGGATTGGAGCTCTTTCTTGTTCTAGGGTTTGAGAGAGAGAGCAAGAGAGAGAGAGAGCTTTCTTTAAAAATGGCCAAGAGAGCAAGAGGAGGATGGAGGCACCAGACCTTTTCTACCAGGGGAGGCCGGCCACCAACGGCTAGCGGGCACAGGTGCTCACGCGAGCCCCAACGGTCGGCCGGTCGCCGCTGCTGCTCCACGGCTGCTGCGTCTCTCTGTTTCTGGGTAACGGGAAGAAGCAAGAAAGTTGAAGCTGCTCTGTCTCGGTGGTGAATCAGCAAACAGCGGCCAGCTCTGTCTTCGATCGAAACAGCAAGTGGCGTTGGCAGGTAGCAAAAATACCAGGGCAGCCCAACTCAGCCACAATCTGGCCCAAAGCGCGCAGCAGCAGGTCAGGCGAGCAGGCGGCCCAGCCGTGGTGGCCCAGCGAGTGCGAGCCAGTAGCGCCGCCCAGCGAGGCGAGCGGACGGAGGCCCACTAGCGCGGAGGCGGCCTGCCCAGCAAAGCAGGCGGCGGCCCACGCGCGGAGCAAGCCGGCGGCCCAGTGGAGCGGGGCGGCCTGCCAAGGCCACCGCGCGGAAGAGCGGAGCGGCCCGGCCGGGCGCGGCAAAGGGCGGCCCACTAGGCGCGGCGCGTCGCGGCCCACGGCGCGCGCGCGCCGCGCACGATCCGCCGGTTGACGGGCCGGCCCGGCTTGGCCAACGTGCCCGCGCGCAGCTTCCCCCTCCTTGCTCTGGCCCATCAGCACGATCAGCAGGCCAAAAAAGGCCATTCTCTCCACCAGAGAGGACATCAATAAACAGAGAGCACACCACAGCAAACCAACAGCATATTTGCTCTCTTTTTCTCCAAATCTCATCAAAGACTTCATCCAAATTCATGTATCATCTCATCCAAAGTATGCCAAAAAAGATATTTGCACGGGAGATATCAACTTTCCAAGGTCGTTTCAAGAGATTATCAATCATCTTCACCATGACCCAAAACCCCAATGCATATGCAAATTGAAACTCAATTTAGTGGCACTAGATGAGTGAGCAATTATAGTTTTCCCCTCTTAATAGTACGGTTATCGAACCTAAATCACTCACACCCTCTAGGTGTCTTGAGTGCAAAACAAAAACCAATTTATACCTTTGCCTTGATTTTCATATTTTCGTTTTTCTCTTTCTTCTTTTCAAGTTGGAGCACATGAAAATCCTCTTTTGGTCACTTCCACCACCATGACCATCATCTAGCTCCATCACTTGCCATGTACCAACCTAGCTCATATCACAACACTCATGGCAATGGTTAGTACATATAGGTTTCATCAATTACCAAAAACCAAACTAGAGCTTTCAGCAGGGCCACAGCAGCGGACCGCACTCGTGGCAATGGCAGGCCACGGAGGAGCGCGGCCGCGGCGGCGACAATAGGCCGCAGAGGTGTTCCAGCGCTCGTGGATCCATTCTAGCGCGGCGGCGCCCCAGCCCTAGACGGGCTCGCCGGCACCCTAGATGGGCTTGCTGCGTGCGGAAACGGCGCGGTGGAGGCCAGCGCGAGCTCCATGATAGCGGATCTAGATCGATTCCGGCGCGGTGGCGCTGGAACCCTAGATGGGCTCGTCAGGCCCGGATGGGCTCGGCGGGCCTATCTAGGGCTTTTTCTTTCTTTTTTTGTTTCTTTTGGAGCATTTACCGTAGCGGGCAACGTAACATGTCCACTGCGGTAAAACCAATTAATCGCAGTGGTCAGAATGCCCGCAGCGGTTATTCCCCATTTACCGTGGCATGGCGTCCCTGGCGGGCACGTTTGCCCGCTACCAAAATTTTTTTTTGTCCGCTGCAGTAAACTAATCCTGTAGTAGTGTCACCACCGTCGTCGGTCCTAGGCCCTCGGCCTGAGGACAGGGTTTTCACCCGCACTGCCGTTGGATGTCTTCGTGGTGTCTGCCTCCTGTGCCAACAAAGGAATGGCCGTGGCGGAGAAGAAGCACCGACAGGAGGGGAGCGCCAGGTTGGCCGTGGCCCGCCGTCCACCGCAAGAGCAGGAGGGTGGGCCAGAACAGCTACTGGTCACCACCGCAGCGCTCACCATGAGCGCTAGCGGGAGGGAAAACTCCCTCATTTTATAAGTAATATGTAATTTGCTCCACCATCAATTTATCTTCATTTGCAGGCACAGTCCACTATCAATTAAAAAATATTTATGGGGAAAATGATATAATTAAGCGCGAGGTGGTTCCTTCCCCCATAAATAATTTGACGCTTCTGGGCACGGTAAACCGCGGAATGCCATGGTAAACCAAGAATTTCTACTCCCTGCCACGGTAAGGTAATCACGAATTGCCATGGTAAACTAGCCCTGTACCTGGACAAAAACATATATTTAGATGTATAGCAAGTTCTATATACATTGGAAAGCTAAAACACTTATAATTTGCAAAAAAAAAAAAGAAGAAGAATCAGTGATGTAGTGACTGTTCCCAAAAGGAGACCGAAAATATATTTTCTGACCTGGTCAAAAAGCATCCACTGTACAGATTCGTGCGTGTCATGTCGATTTCTAGTATAGTGTTCCCTGCAAAACGCGGTATCAGTTATATACTCAAAGATATTGAAATTCCATTTTTCTGCCATGTATGGACCCAACTGACACGCAAGATAGAGACTGGCAGTTTGTCTCCGAGCCTTCAGTCCAAAACAACTGTATGGCCCATGCCTTCAGTCCAAAACAACTTTATGGCCCATTGGAGCCTTCAGTCCTGTGCCAAGATGAAAGGTGCACTTCTTTGCACCTTCTGATGACTTTATAGTCCAGTCTTGAGTCTTGACCGGGTAGCTAGAAAAACAACTGTATACAGGTAGGTCTGTCTTTTGCATTTTCATCGTTGCTGGTTCAATCGTGTTGCTGCGTAATAAACTCAGTGGAATATTTTACTTACGAGGTCCTATTCTATGCATTAGCGAGAAAATAATGTAACGATCCTTCACATTATTAAAATAACATTATTATTAGGATGTTCACCAAGAGGAGGTTGCTTATGTTAATTACACCCAAAAAATTATTTTTACGTGGCCCGCACATGAGGGTTTGGAAATGCCCTTTAATAATATAGATGGAATGTCGTTTTTGGGCGACGACTGCAATCAAGTCACCGTTTGATAGCCAAAACCGGACCGACTGAATGTTTTGGGTGACCCTTCCATTGGAGTCTTCGGGCCAAACTGACAGGTGCGCTTCTCATATATGCCAACGACTTGACTGGTGACACAGGACGTAGCAAACGCCATTTGTGCCTACCATGGTTGAACCTCAAATAGTAAAACATGCTGTTTTAGTCTATTATAAGTTATTTACAAAATACACTCAATGCTCGGCACCCGTTCGTACAAACTATGATAATTTAGTATTGACTTCAATTTATTGGACTGATCCCGCAACCAAACTAGCAAACACAAATAACGAACTTGTACTGCAACATATTGTACAATTTGTTGCTCGATGCTTGATACTCGATACAATAATAATGAGCTAACTATGTTGGACGTAAATGAGGTTAGCCTAAACTCAAATTAAACAAGTCCAATGGACATAACACATGTTATTTGAATAAAGGGTTAGCCACCACTGTAATAAAAGAAATTTTCTTATTAGACTGCCAGAAATGGTATTGGCAGGTAGTTGAGAAGGTATTTTCATGGAAAGTTAGGTTTCAACTGATCACTAGAAATCTGTTGATTTTTGAAATTTTCAACCATATTTGAAATCATAGTTTGCCACCAAATTCCATACCCTATTGTATTTTATTCAGAATAAGTTCATATGCTGCTAAGAATTCTAGTATACACTAAAGTAATAGTAGGTACACACTAAATTTACAAATTATTAACACTAAGCTTCATGTAAACAATGAAGAAAAAGGCCAGGCTCGAAGAGCAAAGAGCTTGGTAATTAGGTTGCTTATGTTAATTGCCTATAAAAATTACGGTCACCTATAGGGTTCAAACTTTTACGTGATATTTCACGAATTTTGCTAATTTCAGGGGTGTCCAAAATAAAATTCTACAATTTCATAGTACATTAATACATTTGCTTTATTTTAAATATAATTTTCTAGAGATATATTTTCTATTGTCTATGTTGCATATTATTCTACTCAATATATGTGCAGCTGGAAATCATGCTATACCTAAATTTTTTTTATAAAATCTTATACATCACATTTTAGTTTCTTTTTTCAAAAAAAAAGAACATAAAAAATTTGGTCAAATTTCCGTTCTTTTGGGAGTGACTGAAAAGAATTCTAATACCAAAATTCCAACTAGCAAGCCCACCCTGTAAGTACCTTGTGTGTAATATCAATGTGGATGGGATGATTTTTTGATAGTAACCCCAAAAATACTTTTTGCCGTGTTAAAAATTCACTATACGTGCTAATTTGCACCAATTATCTCTAATATATAGTGTTCCATGCAAAACACGATACATAGTGGCCAAATGAGTGGGAAGCCTCTGACAGCGTATGGACAGAGTATGGACGGCAGCGAGGCTCCAGGTTAGGCAGTGGCCAAATGAGTATTTCTGTAAGCTTTGTTCGAGGAAACTGGAAACAGCAACTCGTTCGTCGAATGTCTGGTCGTCCGTTCAATATGGCTAAGGTTAGGGATGCCGATGAAAGCACGTTTTTTTGTAGCATACCGAGTGGGAAACCTCTGACAGCGTCAAGGCATGGTTCTTACAGAAGATGAACAGGCTGCCAGTGACGATCAGAGATGGCCTTCGATATTCGATCTTTGATTGTGCTGACCGTTACGGAGATATGGCTGGAACGAAACAGTAGGGTGTTCAGGAAGAGGTGCAGTCATGTACTGTACAGGGCATAATGGACTCCATAATTGAGCATGCGCCGAATTCAGCTATTGTTGCCGGTGTCTCAGGAAGACACTACACAACAGCATGCCCAGCCTTCCTCGGTCTCTTATTCGTTTCAAGTAAATTAGCATAGTGTTGATCAGGGGTGGCAAGGAGATCACTCGAGTGACCTGCAAGAAAATAAGGTGATGAGCCCAGCTTGTGCCTGTAATTGTAATTGTAATTGTAATTGTAATTGAAACCTTCACTTTGTTCTTATCAGTGAAAACCGACAACAGATCTTTCGAAAAAAAACACGATACACAGTCAATAAAATACTCAAAGTCATTGGAATGTGGATTTCACACAACGGAGCTGATACCCGTTAGCGATAGACAGACTTGGCGTTTGTTTGGCTAGTCCTTCCATTTTAGTCTTCAGTACATTGACATCAGAACTGAAAGGTGCCGTACTTCTTTGCAAAGGTCTATTAAATTAACCTTGGGTTAATTTTCCCTCGCATATATTTTATTAGCCCTATTGATTAGTGAGCTTGTTGCAAAGAATATTACAAAGAATTACTTGCAACCAGGAAGATGAAAAGGAGAGGCGAAGTATTACTAGAGCCACATCGTCGTTTAACACGTAGACCCGTACGATGCTTCCATCGTCAGTAAGGCCCCAGTCGGTCGTCTCCCCGGGCTAACAAAAATGTGGCAACTAAGCGTGTGCATCAAGTTGCTATGGCGTTGTCATCCACCACAACCTCTATAAATCCTCCATCCCGGAACCACACTATACACACCACAAGCTAGGGACGCTAGGAGAACAACGTAAAACTTTCTGCAATCAAACACTTGCGGAAAGCCGCGTGCGTCACCACCTACCAGCGCACTTAGTCCTGACATGATGACCTCGATGTCTGCTGACACCAGCAAGCAGCAACTTAGAACGTCCACCTTGTCGCTGCTTCTAGTTATCTTGTACTGCGCCGTGAACTTGGCTCCAGTTTTTGCAGGCGGAAGCGACGACAGCGCTATGAGAGCGCGGTACGATAGCTGGGCAGCCGAGCACGGGCGCACCCAGACAGACGCCGCCGAGAAGGCGCGTCGGTACGAGGTGTTCAAGTCCAACGCCGGGTTCGTCGATTTGCACAACGACGCCAGTGCCAAGAGCAATTCCAGCCTGCGCCTGGCGACCAACAAGTTCTCCGACCTCACCGACGAGGAGTTCGAGGCTATGTACACAGCGGGCCTCGGCGGCCACCGCTTCAAAGGTGCCATACCGGGGTTCATGTACGGTAGCCTGTCCAACGTGCCTGATAGCATTGACTGGAGGGCAAAAGGCGCGGTCACCGCCATCAAGGACCAAGGCACATGTGGTGAGCTCTAGTTGTTTTGATATTTCTTCAAAGTCAAGCTTATGGCACACGCACTGCACTTCACGATACTACACCATTCGTACTACAGTATGTGCAGGTCTACTAATAATTCACGATACAACACCATTCGTACTACAGTATGTGCTGGTCTACTAATATTCTTTGTGATTTTATTTCCAACAGCCTGTTGCTGGGCGTTCTCCGCGGTGGCCGCAGTGGAGGGTATCCACGCGATCAGAACTGGAAACCTTGTTTCTCTCTCGGAGAAGCAGATGCTGGACTGCTCCACCGGCATAAAAACCGTGGCTGCAACCAAGGCGACATGGAAGAGGCCTTCCTCTACATCGCCGGGCACGGTGACGCACCGAGGAAGGGTGGCCTCGCGCCCATCGGCGGCAGTTACTGGGACCAAGGCATCGCCTCCGAGTCCGACTACCCTTACGAACCTCAGCAGAGCAATTGCAGCGCGTCCGGAAAACAGGCGGCTGCCGCCATCAGAGGTTTCCAGTACGTTCCAGAAAACAGCGAGGCTGCGCTTCGCTTGGCTGTCTCCCAGCAGCCTGTCTCTGTGGCGCTCAATGGTAAAGAAAAGAAGTTTAAGAATTATAATGGTGGAATCTATGGCGCCAACAATGAGAGCTGCAAAGTTAGCCTCAACCATGCCATGACCGTGGTGGGCTACGGCACAGACGAGAACGGTCAAAAGTACTGGCTGATGAAGAACTCTTGGGGAACTAGCTGGGGCGAGGCAGGCTACATGAGGATCTCAAGGGATGTGGCGTCCAACACCGGTTTCTGTGGCCTAGCCGTGCAGGCCTCATACCCCGTTATGTGATTTCTTATCTGTGCTCAACTAATTTACGTTCTGCTGAGATTTACATTTTACTCTGCATTAGGGTTACTTATTGTTTGGGTTCCCGTGTATGCACCCATATATGTTTGCGTTCTACAAGTTGAGAACCAGCAAAAAGGACAATAAAGAGTTTGGGAATTCCAACACCAATGAATGTCATCAATATTTCAAGACAGTTTAAGAGATTCAAAATTGTATTTGAGTATGTTATTTTTACGTATATGTGGTTGACTACATAGGCATTGTCAAGATTTCACACCAAACAAAATAAGGGTAGTACAGTAAATTACTATTTTTCCGAGTTGATAAGGCTATCGATAAAAGGAACCTCCAGGTTGCCCCACGGGCCACAGGTCTAGTACGAGCGTGGGAATATTCCGAGCATACACCTGTACCTTGGAGTGGTATTGTTTAAAAGAGTCTCTCTCTATAAATTGACCGATAAAAGGGGAGAGTCAACCCCATGTAAAGTTAGTGGAGGAACGTATATGAAACCCATGTTCTACTAGGGCCAACACCTTGTGCTCACCTTGGTGATTTCCTTAAGGCCAAGCCTTTACCATGCGCCGAACATTTTCGCCTCATTTCATATCCAATTTATTACGGATTGATCCCCAATACCAACCAATTTAGGTTTGATTTCTCAAATTTAGAATTCCAATTTTTGAAATGACCATCGATAGAGAAACAAGAAAAAAATCACACATGTAGATGATATGTTGATTTGTTAAAAATTTGTTATTTTTATATCTCTCAAACTTAAGTTTAGACAAGATATTTTACAAGATTGTGTATTATCATATCATCTCACGCAGGTTATTTTCAGAGGAGCGTATTGGTTACGCTTCCGGGGCTCGATTGCAGCGTGAAGAACATGCCAAGGACGCCCTCTTGGCGATGAGCAAGAAATCGAGATGATTGCTTTAGAGATTTCAAATAGTGGATGGAAGCATTTATATCATTTGCTTTAGTGTCCATGTGTGAGACTCTGGCTTTCTATCTTTATGATCCGTGACTTTGTAATAATTGGTTGTGTGCATCCTCGGCTGTGGAGGCCGGATATTGTTTATCCTTTATCTATAAAAAAAATCTAAAAGTGTGATGTTTTTTATGAATTTAAACAATTTTTTTGCCATGATTTACACCTGATACGTTGCCATTGACAAAAGATAGCCCTAGGAAACAACAGCAAACGTCATGAAAAACATTCTTTTGAACCTGCGTCACAGGCGGGAGGGCACAAATGAGAAGGAAAATAGGAAATGTTAATTATATGGTTGTCTCTTTTTTTTGCTGATCTTGCTGGTGGTGGTCCGCCATCCCACTCACCGTACACCCGATCGTACAATCCATCGTCGAAATGCAGAAGAATTGCAGAGGGTGTGGTTAAATGCAATTATTAAGCCCTCGTATTCTTGTGAAAGGATGCAATCACTACTGCACAGACAGACTTTGCCGAGTGCCAAAACACCCGGCAAAGAGGCCTTTACACTCGGCAAAGGCTTTGCCAAGTGTCACACTAAGCAAAGTGCAATCGGCAAAAAACTGCTCGGTAAAAAACTTTGCCGAGTGCTTTTTATCGGGTCACTCGGCAAAATATTTATATATTTTGCCGAGTGTCAAGGAAGGCACACGGGAAAATTTTGCGCCGTCACGCCGCCGGCCGTTAACACAAATTTTGCCGAGTGTCAGCCCGGCACTCGGCAAAATATTTTTTTATTTTTTTAACAGTTACTTTGCCAAGTGCCCCGGCCGGCACTCGGCAAAGTTTTTTTTCTAAAAAACCCTACTTTGCCGAGTGCCCCGGCCTTGGCACTCGGCAAAGTTTTTATTTAACTTTTTTAAAAAAATGCTTTGCCGAGTGCCGGGGCCGGGGGCACTCGGCAAAGACCCCAAAAAATATTTTTTTATTTTCATTGCACCAGACAATTTATGTATTGATATATACACAAACACATCAAAAGCCACATTTATATATCAAAAATGCATAATATATCAAGCATACTGATATATAATAAATCGATCACAAATGTAGCAATATTCAATATCACTAGTTTATTATTACGTGTTCAACATCCCGAGTTCAACAAAATGCTACTAACAAAGTGCAACTAACTACTACATCGCCGGAGACTGCAAGTGTGGCCACCCGGTCTGCGGTGTAGGGGTGGACTGCGGCGAAGGGTTGACCCCATCAACCGCCGGTGACGCATTGTCCACTTGGTAGTTGAGCCCGCCGACGGAGGCTGCACAAAAGAGAACAGATTGCATGTGTTAGACTAAAAATTGAAAATTTCGGCAGCACCTCCCTGCATGGGAGGTTTCCAACCTGTAAGAAAGAGTGGCACGAAGGCCGACAATCCAACGGCACGAAGGCCGACAATCCCAACGGCACGACGGTCGAAAATCACAACGACACGAAGGCTGACAATCCCAACTGAGTGTTGCAACTAACTACTGCATCAACAGAACGAAGCGGACCGCCACCGGCAACCTCACCGGAACATGGCCCGTGCTCCGTGTCATGGATGGACACGGATGAAATATGTATTGATAAGTCGGAAGATCCTCTGCTCCCGTGTGAGCGAGCCAGAGATCGAACAACAAGCAGCATATATGTAGTCGTTGCTTCCATCCGGTGGTTGAACGTGGACTTTGACTATATATGTTGTCGTTGCTTCCGTCCAGTGATTGAACGTGGACTTTGACTAGGACCAGTGCTGGCGGTATCCTACAAATGTGACCCTTCTTCGCAAGGATGTCTAAGACTAAGAGATGTTTATGACACTATCTTTATACTGTTGAATCAATAAATGAAGCTGTTTGTTATGTTAGATATTTTTTTTTTAAGTTCAAGGGCCTAAACCCCGGCCTTTCCATTATGCAAAGACCAACAGTTTTACAGCGCAGTTTTGTTCCAGTTCAGAACCGCCGAATTGCCAGAACGCCATGAAGGCTTACAACCAGAAACGAAAAGGTGAAGAGCATAAACTCAGTAAAATAACTGCTAAAACTACAGGCTTCAGACTCCCCATTCTAGCTTCTTCTTCCATTGACTGCAACAGGTACCTTCCTCCAGCAGCTCTTCAAGTCATCTCCGATTCCAGAGCACACCACCACTTGAGTCCATCAGGCTTCACCATCGCCAAGTTATCTTCATCGGGCTCCTCAACAGAGTTCAGATCATCCCTCAGTTCACCAGTTGCTCCACGAAAGGCAGCCATAAGACTTCTTTTGCAGCTCTCCTGAGACTTGATATACATTCTTCCAAATTGCTCTTCTTGTCCATGGGACAAAGTATCAACCAGCTTTGTAGCATTCCAGCGATCCTGCATAAGAGCATTTCCATGCCCTTCCAACCTACATTCTAGAAACACATTTCATTCCTTAGTTTCCAGACACACCATAAGACTGCAGAGGAAACCATACTTACTACACAGAATTTCTTATTACTTAACCAACAGGTGCCAATGCTAGTCAAATATTTCCCTATATTGCAATTGAAAATCTTAGACACAATCACCCAGCAAGCTTTAACTACAACACAATCAAAAAACATATGTTGAGTGGTTTCCTTCTCTGCACAGAAAAGACAGGTTCCATCTACTATTTCCTGTCTCTTGGCCAAATTGTCCCTAGTCAACACTCTATTATGCATAACTAACCACAGAAAATATTGCACCCTAGGTGGTATCTTTAGAGACCACACAACCAGCACATGGACAGGTTGAATACCTCTAAAATTAATTATCCTATAGAGAGATTGAGAACTGTACTCTCCATTCGATGTATATTGCCAAATCATCTCATCATCATCCTCTGTAACCTGGATGGTAGACACCAACTCTATTATACTCAACCAATCCTGGTACAGCTCAATAGACACATTTCTCCTAAAAGGGCACTTCAAATGTGTTCCATCCCACAACTCTGACACAGTTTTCCCTTTCTCATTAACTATTCTATAAAGAGGGTAAAACTGCACAGCTAAACTAGAGGAACCCAGTCAGTTATCTTCCCAAAGTCTAATTTTCTTCCCATTTCCTACTTTCCATCTAAATCCAAACCTAGCTGTTTGTGCTGCCCACATAAAACCTTTGAAGAAACTAGATGCTCCCGAGAATTAGTGTGAAAGATATTGGGTCTATCAATATTGTACTTATAATCTATAACCTCTTTCCACAATTTCCCATCATCATCTTTATACCTTTTTATCCAAGAAGCTAAGAGACTAATGCTCAGATTCCTAAGGTTTAGCCTCCAAAATCCTTTTTCATAGAAACTAGTTCCCAATTAGCCAAATGATACTTGTGGCTATCTACATTATCATTCCATAAACAATTGCTAAGGTGTGAATTTAGAGTCCTAATTGCCCATTTTGGGAACTTGATGAAAGATAAAAGGTACACTGGTATGCTGGCTAGGCATGATTGAATCAAAGTAGCTCTAGCTACTAAAGATAGAAGTTTGCCCCTCCACCCCTATTCTTTTCATTATCTTATCCACCGAGAGGCTGGATATCTTCCCTAGACAATTTCTATAACGTAAAGGTACCCCTAAATACTTGATAGGGAAAGAACCTAGAGGGCAAGCTAGGATATGAGATAGACTATGGGCCTCAAGAGGCTCTAGATTCATAGGTACCAACTCACTCTTATTAAAATTTATCCTCATACCTGAAACTTGCTCATACCACATGAAAATGTTTTTCAGATTTAACAGAACAGATGAGTCAGCTTTTGCAAAAAGGATAGTATCATCTGCATACTGCAGAGATACCACACCCCCTGGCCTAAAACAATCTAGCAGGCCACAAATTCTCCCACTGTCTTTAGCTTTATTCAGCATTTTGGACAGCCCATCACCTACCAAATTGAAAAGAAAAGGAGAAAGTGGGTCTCCTTGTCTCGAGCCCTTACCTGCCTTAAAAAGGCACTATCTTCACCATTTATGGTAATGCCTATGGAACCATTCATTATAATCTGTTTAATCCACCCTACCATTTTTGGATCAAAGTTCCTATCTACTAGCATGTCAAACGGGAAAGGCCAATGAACTCTATCATATGCTTTCTCGTAATCTAACTTCAACACTACCCCCTTCTCCCCAGATTTTGCAATATTATGCACAATCTCATGTGCCACTACCACACTCTCTAGTATGTATCTCCCCTTAATAAAAGCTGACTGACTTTTGTTCATAATCCTTTGAACAATTGGGGTCAATCTCATGGTCAGCAGCTTTGAAAAAAGCTTGAAGCTACAATTAAGCAGACTAATGGGTCTAAATTGCTTGATATTAGAAGCATCGCCTATCTTGGGAATCAGGGTTACTAAAGCAAAGTTCAGCCTACTAAGATCTAAATCGCCCTTATGAAAGTCTGCAAATAAATCCATAATGTCACCCTTCACTAAATGCCAAAAACTCTGATAGAAGAGAAAGGACAGCCCATCAGGACCTGGTGCCCCCTCTACATAGCAGCTAAACAAGGCTTGCTTCACCTCCTCTTCAGTAAAAGGAGCCACAAGGTCTACATTTTCTTCTGCTTACACTAAATCTTCTAAATCCTAGAACTCACTCCCTAACCTTGCATCAACCTCAGGTTCTTTAGCAAAAAGCTTTTTATAATAGTCTATTGCTATACCCATCATTCCTTTTTGGTCGACACTATCCCAGCAGGTCCTTCCAAGAACTCAATCTTCTTAGCTCTACTCTGATTTGCAATGGCTTGAAAATAGGCTGTGTTTTTGTCCCCCTCTAATAGATTTCTATCCCTAGCTCTTTGTCTAGCTTTAATTTCCTCTAGTGCCTAGATTCTTTCCAAATCCCTCTCTATCTCTTTATAGTCCCTGTAACTCCACCTGATCTAGAGCTCTATCCTCAGCTGTACTCTCAAGAACATGGAATCTACCAGCTAACTCAGCTTTTGTTTTATTCATTGCAGCAACCTCATTTGCTACCCAACCCCTAGCCATTCTTGTTAGGGTTCTAATTTTATGCTGCCACTTTTCTATACTATTTGTGGCATTACAAGGTGAATTCCAAGCTTTCTCCACTAACTTCTTGAAAGAATCCTTTTGCAACCACCATTTCTCAAATCTAAACCTTATCTTCCAAAAAGAGACATTATCCCCAGTGTTAATAAGTAAAGGATTGTGATCACTGGGTAATCATTCTAGAGCAAACACACAAGCTAGTGGGAAAGCTCTTTCCCAATCTACTGAAATGAAAATCCTGTCAATCCTAGATCTAATTGGGTAATCCTGATTATTTGTCCAAGTAAATTTCTTATTATTTGGGTCTAGCTCAACCAAAGCCCACCTATCTACCCACTCATTAAACAAATCTGCCCACTTATGATTAATAGTACCATTACTCTTATCCCTAGTAAATCTAACTATGTTGAAATCTCCACCAACCATGATGGGGCCCAGCCAACCACTAAGAATAGACTCTAGCTCATCCAGAAATTCTTGCCTCTGATCATCTCTAGTAGGCCCATACACAACAATCAATTTCCAAGAAAAACCAGCTTTCTTGCAAGAAAGCATAACACTAATGGTAAACTTAAGTATCCCAACGACACCCATGCTAAATAGATCACTATTAGCACCCAGCAGGATGCCACCTGCTGAGCCTATTGCACCTAACTTACACCAGCTAAAAGGGGTATTATTAGTCAAAGACTTCAACAAACCATCAGAAATAAGTTTCTTCTTAGACTCCATCACGCCTACAAAATCTACATGATGCTCTAAAATATTCTTCCTTAGAGCAGGAATCCTATCAATTAAGCGTAACCCTCTTATATTCCAGAAAAGGCCTCTCATTTTCTTTTCTTTTTGTTTTTCTTCCTAGGCCCTACAGTGGACCAACCTTTTTCCTGGTTGTCCAACACTTCATCATGATTGCCATCATGATTTTCTTTGCAAGGAGACTGACAAGAAGAATCTACTTCAACTCTAACATTCTCTACTTTATCTACTAAATCAGTACAGTTTGGAAAATTGCAGGAAGATAGACAAGCAGTATTCCTACTCTTATCTAATTCCAGCATATCATTCAAAACAGAAGGATTTCCATCCCCAAGCACAATGCCAATATCCTTGGCCATATTAGTTAAGAGAGATTTGGATAGCTGTGTGTCCTTACCGGTGTTATCGTTGAGGTTCCATTTCCTTTTTGCCTCCTGAGCCTTGTCCATCATCACCCTTCCATCATCTTGGTGCCTTGTACTCCTTCTTGTTGGCATCACTAGTCCCCATTGCTCTCTGGGTGTAGCACTCTTCTTTTTCTTCTAGTGTTGAGCTCCCTCCAAAAGTGCACTATTACTCTCCCCATTCAGTGTACCAGTCACCTCAGCATATGACTTAGTCCCCTCAGATGCAAACTTTTCATTCTGATCTTCTTTACTAGATCCACTTCCCCTGCCTCCATTTCAACAATCCCTTTTGCTACCTTGTCTTTGGTTGCATCTTTATCAGGATGAGCCAAGTGAAAAATGCATTCATCAGGCAGATGATATTGGTCTTCATCATCTCCTATTTGATCATTAAGGCTAAAACCTGCTCCTTCCTCCACCCTTTCATCCACATCTATCTCCATATCCCTCAATAGCTTAGCACAATCATCAACCCCCAACTGCTCCATGACCCCCCCAAATAAAGCTAGATTCCTACCCCTGTTCCCCACTGAAGATCCAGTGCCTAATTCTTGAGGTAAAGCTCCATCCAGCTCTTGACCTCCATTTTGACCATTTGCATTCCCATTTTCCTTCCCATTGTTCCCAGGATCTGCTGATTTGTCATGTGTGTTGGGTATTTTAAACGCACAGAGAATAATCCGCAAGTGCACTGATACCGATGTAGCTTTTCACCCGGGGGTATTCCAAGGTATCGATTTTCCACGGGGAACGTGAAGTGTACTAATTGAGGTTCAAGATCGCCCAACGATAACTATATGTTTTTGTGGGGAGAGAGAGTGTTTTCCTATGAGTTCTCTAATTGATCTATGAATCATGGTTACTTCAAGATTACTTATTTCGGGACATCAGAGCACTGGCCACAGAAAGGGATGAGAAGGGGGCTAGGAAGGTCTGACTATAGTCCTACAAACACCAATCCGAACGAGGTGGAATACGTCGGCCGTTAGGGCTGTCAGTACCCTAGGGTTACCACAACAATCCGCAGGATTGAGTGCAATTCCAAGTAGTTGCAAGACTAAGCACCACGCCTAACCTTTTAATTACTACTCTAGCGTTATAAAGACTAGAGCACTTGATGCAAGTGGGAATCCAATAAATCACTTGAAAGTAAATGCTGAAAGTAAATAAAGAACTCAGGAATTAAAGAATTGAAGAACCTAGAGAGTAGCTGGAAGATGAACTAGATGCTGCAAAAATACAATGTTGAGGAAGATCCGACAGACCCGACTCCTCCTCCACTCTCTCCTCTTCTCTCCCTCTATTTTCTAGATTACAACTAGACGAACTAGAACTAGAACTAGATGAACTAGAACTCGAACTAGATGAACTAGAGGGACCCTCTTCTACTCGGATGGAGGTTGAAACCCTAGCTTTTGATCTATAGAAGAAATATGGTGGGAAACCCTGGGGGGCGCCCTCCTTATATAGGCCAAGGTGGAGTAGCCCCTAAGGAATCGCCACGTCATCGATCCACGTGAAGTGCCATGTCATCGATCCGTGTGAGGCGCTGTGGGGGTATAGACCCCATATACCCGCATGGATAGTTTCCAAGGCTGCTCGATCAGACGGCTCAGACCAGACAGACTCCGGCCCATTACCGACCAGGCTGGTGGGTAGGACAACAAGACGGAGTACAGTCCATCTCCGACTAGGAGGTGGGCTGGACTATAAGACGAAGCCCGAGGTCCGCTACCGACCAGGATGGTGCATCGCGCAGAAGGATACTTGGCCTGCAAGTAGACTTAGTTGGTTAGGTTAGATTGAGTCCTCTTAGGATACGACATAATGTAACCGACCTCTGAACATGTACCCTTGTCCTCCCGACTATATAAGGCGGACAAGGACCCCCTAGAACGCAATGCTTGCTTTGGCATCCTAGATCTAGAGCACTTAGAATTCTCCCACACCATTGTACTTAGGTACTCGATAATACAGCAACAACCGAGAAGCAGGACGTAGGGTATTACGCTTCCGAGCGGCCTGAACCTGGATAAACCCTTGTCTTGGTTGTTTGTCTTGCTTCTCACGTCTGGTTCGTGGATCTCAGCGAGCCCCCACCGCAAATCTACTACTGTGGGGTATCCCGTGGTAGACTGCCGGTTAGCCTTAATCGACAGTGGCGCGCTAGGTAGGGGGTGCGCATTTTGATCTTGAGGCGAACCAGATGGTTTCCTTCCCCGCTTCCATGGATTTTGAGGCTGGCTACACCTTCACCTTCGGGTCCTTCACCTGGACCGCCGGCGTTTCAACGTCCCTCGCATTCACGGGAGTGACAGGGTCGGTCCTAGTACCGCCTGCAATGCAACCGGCCCCAGCGTCGTCCGCTGCACAACTGATCACAGCACCGCTTACCCCTCCGCTGGTCCCAGCACCAGCCATGCAAGATTCCACGCTGCCCTCGGCGGCCGCGGAAAGGACGACCGCTCTGGTCCCCCAAAGGCAACTTCCGCGTTACCAGAGGAGGCCGATCATCAATTCAGATCTAATCAAGCTAATTGATCGACAAGGCCGTGGTCTGGCCAAGATTATGGATCTGGTTGAGTCTGCTCGGGAACAGCTTCACTAGGAGCCCGATTTTTTGGACTTTACTCCCGTCCAACCACGTCAGCGTAACCGTGCTCGCCAGCCGCATGGTGCAGATCTAGATCTCCCAGCGGCTTATGGGCCAGCTACTCGTCAACTCCCACGCAGATCACCCGGTCTGGTCAACGGTTCCCGTCGGTCAGATCCTGACTCGAATCATCCCCGGACTCCTACTACGAACCCTGCAGGAGGCCCGCCTACCATCTCTCAAGGAAGACCCCATGATGTGACTCGGTGATAGGGAGCGTCCGAGAACAGCCGCCGACCACATCGCACCAACTCGGCCTCACGCAGAGCACAAGCTCCGCCCCCTATGAGGCTGGACGAGTTCATCGAGGCACGACGGCGACATATTCCTCCCCACCAATGGTGACGCCGTGAGGACCAAGCACCGCCAACCAGTCCAGCACCCGTAGATCCACCTGCTCCACCGTGTAGTGACCGCATAGCCCTTTCCTTCAGGTTGGACAATACGGCTGCGTCATACGCAAGGAGTGTTCAGCAACACGACGATGGACTTTTAGTCGTGAACGCTATCCCCTTGGATTCAGCACACATGGTTGGCATGGCAGTAATTCAGGAACTAGATCCCATGCCCCAAGACACCGAACAGGTTACTCCCACTGTGTCTGACCTGCTCGCACAGATGGAGGATTCGCCTGTGGTCTCTATCGATTGTACCGACTACTTCCTCTCCGAGGACGAGATTCCCGAGGATGATGGCCAAGATCCTGTCAGCGAATCTACTCCGCCAACTTCCGAACACTTGTTGGGTACTGACAACAACATACTTGATTTCCCAAAGTATCCTCCGGGTTTTGGTGGAGCGATCTTCATGGTCAGCGATAACGAGCCACCAGTACCGAATGAGACAGATCAGGAAAGGCAGCAAAGAGAAGCTCGCAATGCAGATCATGAACGGCGTCGTGCCACTGAGCTCGCCCAACTAGATCCAAACACTGACCCTGGCACCGCAACCTCGACCGTGAGTTTGATGTGGTCAGGAACGCACCCGTCCACGAAACGCCCAAGGCCAACATTGCTGTGGCCATGGAGAGATTGAAGCAGTTACCTCTGAACACACCCGGAGTCGGCGAGATCCCAGAGTTCTTGGCTGTAGCTGAAGACCAAGTCAATGAGCTTCGCTCCATGGGTTCTATGGCTAGATCCTACCGGTCTCATCATCCTCGGTGCAATCACGACCGACACGACCAGTGGTCCAAAAGCAGAGGCGACAATTCTTCCAACAATGGGAGACGCATCCCCGCACATGAACGCCTATGTTATGAAGAAGACAAAGATTACAAGCACGGTGACAACTTCATTGAGTACTGTGATGGCGCTCCAAGACGCGAGCGCCAGCAACACAACCGTCGTTGCCCCAACCACGACCGCGGGAACCCTCAGGGCCTATGCGATGAAGAAGTGATTCAGCCCAAGCATCGGGACCTCCGCGATCATATCGACGAGCATTATCACGCCCACCGGAATCACGGTGGCATTCCACCGTTCTCTGAGGAACTCAAAGCCGTCATATGGCCAAAAAACTTTTGCACTGCGGACATCAAGATGTACGTAGGCAAGGCAGATCCTGAGCACTAGATTATGCTCTACGAGGTCGCCGTCCGAGCTGCCGGTGGCGACGCATACGTCATGGCTAATTACCTCCCGGTGCTGCTGGGTAATACGATCACTCCTTGGCTACTCCGCCAATGTCCTGGGTCCATCCACAGCTGGGGGCAGCTTCGTCAGATGTTCATCGTCCACTTCAAACCCACATGTGTTTAGCCCGGTACCAAGTACGCCATAAAGCAAGTACGGCTCCGTCCAAGGGAGTCCCTGCGGCAGTACATTCGACGCTTCTCGGATACTTAGAACCGAGTGACTGACATCTCTCCGGAGACAGCCATTGAGGACTTCATCAATGGCCTAGTCCAACCATGAGGTTATGATCTATAGAAGGCACTGCTCCTCAGACAGCGTAAGACTATGGAAGACCTCTTCACCATCGCACACAACCACATGCTCGTGGCTGACGGTTTAAATCAAGGTGGCGATGGCCCTTCCAACCGCAACTATCATCAGGATGGCGACTTCGATGAAGACAGTGACGCTGATCGAGCACCGCGTCGACAGTCCAATAATCACGACAACCAACGCTTCAACCGTGGCCCTGGCCCTCAAGACGGTGTTGACATTTCTAACACCACTTAGTGCTAGGTTGTCATCCCCAACATGGCGCCAAAAATGCTGGTACTAAATGCAACTGCTTCTCTAGAAATGAATATGATATCCGCAAGCGCACAGATAATACCGATGTAGCATTTTAACCGGGAGTAATCCAGGTATCATTATTTATATTTTACCACTGGGAAGGGAATGCACTGGATAATGAGCAATGAGCACTAGCACATGTGATAATGTAGAGCTTAACCTTGTCTTTATCTATCTTCTCGATACAGGGTAAGTGTCACATAAAATATAGAAATGAATTGTAATTGACAAAGGATAAATGAGAGCTTCTAGCCACATGAAATGATGATAACCATCTCAATATAGTACTCTATGTTTATAACACTAGCATGGACTAGGACAATCTAGGGTATAATCCTAAGTTATTCTAACTATAATGTCAAAGCATACAATGATTAGTGTAAGAACATCTAGCAATCATGGCGGGAAAAGGTTATATCTATGCATAGTGATATTACCAGAGAAGATCAAGAATATAGCAATCACTTCAATGTAATAGGGATATTCTGCTAGACCTATACTCGGGAGAAGGAATACAAAGGACTCAACAGGACTGTCACTCCCGC
This sequence comes from Themeda triandra, assembly GCA_018135685.1. Lineage (NCBI taxonomy): Eukaryota > Viridiplantae > Streptophyta > Magnoliopsida > Poales > Poaceae > Themeda > Themeda triandra. The sequence goes on from JAENPR010002104.1 coordinate 41,754, forward strand.
GATCTACCTCATGATCCGGAATATATGGTGCAATCGCAGATAAATACGGTCTAGGCACCATGCCTACACAATATCTATCACTCACCCATTGGCCTAATGAGCAAGCGCTATACGATCCTATGCATAAACATAATTCTAGTCCAACTATGCTAAACATATAATCAAAGTAGACTAAGAACAATACAATTCAGAACATAGTCAAGTAGAGCAAAGTCAATTCTGATATGATAGAATAGAATAAAGTACTATTCATAGTAACAAGAACAATGTTGAATATTACAATAAAGTAGAGGGGAATTTCCAAGAACTTCGACAGATCTAGACTCCAAGCTAGGCTTGATTCCCTCTAGATCTATTCCTATGTAGCTATGCTACTAAACTATGGAGCTCTAATTGAGATGGTGGCTCTGGCTTCTCCGAATCCTTCAGATGAGAGAGTGAACTCTTGAATTGAATGAATTATTAGGGTTTCTCCTGGGGTCAGGGGCTCTGAATATATAGCCCTCTAGGATGCACCACAGCCGTCGGATCAAACTGACCTAATCAGACGATTTTTATTCATCCTCAAAGGTGGTGGAGGCATAATCCGCGAGACTCATCCTGATTGGCAGATGTGGGGAGGCGGCCGCCTCCAAGCCTGGGGCGGCCGCCCCTGGACACTACCAAGTGGGCCCCAGGTTTGCAGGGTCGCCTTCTGGAGTCTTCTAGAGTATACAATTTTACCCAATCGGTCTTTCTCTCTATGTAATCCAGACATGTGGGCCTCCTTTGGTTCTTTTCTGATAACCCCCTGCAGAAATAGACAATCACCAAAACTCATGGAATTCGTCGTGTAACCCCTATATCTAGTAGGTGAACAAGTTTTAGTCCTTCCTCTTGCTGCATTGATAGTATAAAATTGGTACTTATCTACCGTCAACAAACTCCCCCAAGCTTACCTTTTGCTCGTCCCTAAGCAAAGATAGACTCAGTGATGGATCAAGAGTTGCTACAATGCTTTCACGCCTCACAAGTACACATGCATTCAAATAAGAACTCTCCTCCGGATTAGAGTGAACTATTCTGACTCAAAACTTACTCATATTACCTTTCACCATGGGGCTTGTAACCGTCACTTGGGTCTTGAGTAGTTGAAGGATAGAACGGTGTTGGCATTTCTTAGCGCAATCACCACAAACAGACATAAAGCCCATCCCCAGTAACGGCGCTAGAAATGCTTGTTGGCATTTCTCAACACAACCACTAGAAACAAGTTCTAGTAACTATGCGAGAGTTGCCAAAAGATAGATCACATCCTATTAGAATAATATCCGCAAGCGCACGGATCTATCGTTGCAGCATTTCACCCAGAAGTATTTCAGGGTATCGTTATTTATATTTTCCCAAAGGAAGGCATGGATTGTTAAGTATCTAGCATGGGTATGAATATAAAATTTAGCATGAGGAGAGACCGACCAATGTGCTATACAGGGGTAAGCATATGGTAGTTTGGATAGTGGACACACACTCAGAGCAATCTCGAAGGAATAAAGGAAAATAAAGAATAAAGAATAATCTAAGCTGAGCAGGCAGGCCCTATATAGTCAATGCTAGAACAGCTAATGTCACATGTTATACAAGTCAAGAGTCGACTATAGACTAGGAATATGGGGAGACCTCAGCAACTGGTCTGCTAGTCGATGGAGGCATTTACGAACTCCTACATGACATGCGAACGTGGGGGATTACACAGGACGGACAGGGCTGTCACCACCTGCCGCCTACCACCTCAACCGTGGCATGCCGTCATATCTGAAGGTTCCCTCGCATTCGGACTCCATGCCCGCATACTAAGGAGCTACCTACATCCCCCCAGGACTCCCACCCTACGGATGGACGAGCTAGGACATAGGCAAGCCCGAAGGCACATCGAACTGCTATTCCTCTTCTACAATCTAATCTAAACAAGTAAGACATATGAACGATGAAGATCAATGTAGAACACGATGAACAATTCTCACAAGAACTATGGTCTAGTTCTTGATCATCGAATATATCGTGCACTAGACTATACTCCAGTTCATATGAAAGACTATATAAATGTGATAAGAACTTGACTAAGGAAGAATGCTCCATAGATTTATACCAAAGATGTAGCTTTTCTTCCTGGAGACAAGCTCTCCAAGTAGCTTTGCCTAGCTCAAAAAGTCTACTACTAACAACTAGAGAACAAGTATGAGGTAGTGAGATGGCTCCAAATGGTGTGTGTTGAAGAGAGGGGCCTCTCCTCTTCTTTTATAGCAGGGGTTAGGCGGTTCGAGGGCATCCAGGTAAAAGCACCAGCGAAACCGTCATGCTCCAGATGGAATGAGCAAACCGCCTTCGGCCGGGCCCACCTGGCAGCAGGGCAGGCGCGCGCACGCCCGCGCCTGGGTGGCACCGCCCCCTGACCGCCTTTGGTGTGTGGGCCTGGGCCGCCTCCTGGGTCACGATGGTGATGGGGCTTTTAGCCCATTTTGTGTCCAGGTGGCCCTCTTGCTTCTCTAGCTTGTTTACACCTTCTCGAAAAGCGCCTTTTTATTCCGGAATTTCCTATACTTGGTGTATTTTCTGCAAAGTGGCACAACTTCCAAGTACAAGTGGAACTATGTCAATAGTGAAGATATATGTGCAATAAAATATTTATTTATCCCAAAATGATCTATAATTGGCGTTTAAAAATCGAAGTTAAGGACCGCCAACAAACGGTCAAGTCAAGCGCCATGTTTCTCGAACTTTGATCAACTATTATTCTAGAGTTTTTGCAAGGTTTTTGAAATTAACTCAGAGTTTCCTTGTACGACTCTTTCAAGTCTCTCATTTGTGGTATTTCTAGATCCTCTCCAAGGCATGAGTAGTGTATGCCTTCTCTCTTCTCTCAGAATATGTGGTATTTGTGGAACTAAGGCATAGTGAGGTTGCCTTCTCTCTCTCACCCTACTTCTAATAGTCTTATGTGGAGCTCATAGGTGGGGAGACAACTCAAACTCACTTGCATATATTGCATAGTTAAGCCATGGATCCAGAGGAACTAAGCATACAATCAAGTCATATGTGCATGTGAATGAGGGGAATGGAATGAATGATAGGATGATGAAGATAGTAAGGAAATGATTATGAGGGGTGATCAATGGTGAAGATCTACTTCTACACTTGCTCCTTTGGGGATAATATGACTCCCTTTATTTGGAAACTTTGAAAACATCCTTGAAGGGAAGGACTTGGCTATTCTATTTTTTTGATAGAATAACCAATCCTCTTGAATGAAACTTTAAGAATGAGGAGTATATAACTGGAAATGGTGATGACTGGAGCTTCACTGTAGGTAGATAAAATGGCGATGAATAATTTCAGATGTTTACACCCAGGGTAGGAGTAGAATTTTTTTTTCTAGATGAATTGGAATGAATGGCATATGTATATGTGGGTGGATGGATGGATGCGTACCCCCAGGGTAGGAGCAGCATAGGGGTGTGTCTCCAGGGTAGAAACAGCACATAATGTGGTGGACGTGGATCTATATATGGGTGGTACTTCTAGGGACAGAAGTAGCATAGAGTAAATATAGCATTATGAATGGGTGCGTGCTTCTGAGGACAGAAGTAGCATAGATCAACGGATGGAGAGCACATAGTATTGACTTTAACTGCATGACTAATTTCTAAGGGTCAACACAGCATAACCACACTCAATGCCTACCAAATGATCTAAATTATATAGCTGGTTTTCCTAATCTAGTAAGCATAAATACATGACTATGGTAGGAATTTAAACTCTCGTCATAAAGGAACTCATCATGCAGAAAGTTAAGATTTTTACAAATAAATTCTCCAGAACTCTAGTATCTCTAGGAACAAGATGGACAGGAGCTCAAAACCTTCCCATATCACAACCGTCGACTACCTAGACTTAGATCAAGTATTTGCTTCCCATAGGTTTCAGTTCAGAGCAAATCTCAAATCTAAATAGTTGTGTCTAAAACTCGGGAGAGTGCAAGGTTGAAAACTAGGTACTTGAGAGGAATTACGGTAGAGCAACTATTCATCATCTCCATATAGAGTTTATTCTAGGGATCACTTTAAAGACAGATTAAAAGACAGATTAAGAGACAGATTAAGAGAGCTCTCCAAAAAATATAGAAAAGATAAATAAGGAAATCTTTCTGGGTTTCTATGGTTTTGCATCTTTTTTAGTCATTTTAATAAAGAAAGCTCTATAAATAAATAGACAAGTTGGGATTACTTAGCTCGGTACACGGGGGATGCTCTCCCCCAAGCAGGATGTTGACGTAGTCTGCTGATATTGCTGACAGGCAATGAAGATGTTCTAGTCTTCCTGGAGTGTCATGGATAGTTGCTTGCGGAGACAGCGCTCGACTATTGAGGGCAGCACTCCGATAGAGGACTGGATTTCCTTTTGGTCGTTAGCTCTTCTTGATCCTTTATGTTCTGTGAAGCTCAAATAAACAACAAAGCTTGTGGAACTAATTAAACATTGGTGATAAAATCTCTAAGCCTTGGTTGACTAGAACTTTCTTAACCCAATTATCTTCTAATAGGATCACAAGAAATATTTTTTTTATCTTTTTATATATAAGAGATGCGAGATTTAAAAATAGATATGCTGAAAAAATTATTTTTATGCCACCACGATGAATGATTATTCACATGGGGCTTAGCAATTTCTAGATGCAAATGCACAACACTTTTTTATTTTCTTTTTCTAATGCAGAAATAACAAAATGAAGATGCAACTAAGATGCATGTAGGGAAAAATAAATATGTTAAGGAATAATGCAATGCTGAAAAGGAAAAATGCTGATAAATACCAAGTTACCTCTTGGCGCGGCGTTCGGTGATTTTAAGTCCTCCGAACAGGACCTTCTTGTTCGCTCATTGTTCAAGAGGCGCTTTAGATGGCGCCTCTGCTGGTTGTGCCTCTTGTGTAGGAATTGATTCTACTTTTGCTTTTACCTTCCACACTTTCTTCGTTGGAGAGGGTGACCTTGAGGAGGAACCTTCTGGGATCACTTGTTCTTCTGGTGGTACTTTTTCTTCTTCTACAATGTTCTCTTTTTCTGGGTACCGATCTTCATATCTTGACACTTCGCCTTCATAGTCAGCCCATCCATCGGTAGTGATGTTCTTTTTGTTCTGGCGACGGGTACGCTGCCTTCTCTTTGTTCTGTTCTTCTTGGGCTCCTCATCAATTATATAGTTGTTATTAAAGTAGCGACGTACCTTCTCAGTAGGAAAGTGGAGGTGGATCTCTCCTGTTCCAATGTAGATAATGGCCTTGGTGGTGTTGAGGAATGGTCTCCCTAGGATGATAGGAGGGTCGTAGTCATCTCCCATGTCGACAACTAGAAAGTCTGTGGGTACATAGTGGTCATCGATCTGTATGGGGATGTTCTTCACTAGTCCTTCGACGAAGCGAAATGTCTGGTCTGCCATCTGCAGTTGCGCATAGGTAGGCTCCAAGGGCATAGTACCATATAGATATTCATAAGTTACCTTGGCCATTATGTTGACGCCCGATCCGGTGTCAAAGACAGCTTTATTGAAGGAGCTTCTGTTGATGGAACATTGAATGGTTGGGACACCTGGGTCATCTTTCTTGATCAGACATGGGGACTTGAGTAGTGGTCATGCTCCCTGTGGACTGCAGTGACCATCCTTACTGTCTCCGTCTTCTTGGTCTTCTTATTCTTGGTCTTGTTCTTCTTGGCAGGAGTCGTCTTCTTTTGCTTGTTCTACTGCTGAGGGTGTGCTGGGAACTGCAACACTCTATTCTTGAAGAAGAAGGTCTCTCTCTTACCCTTGATGTTGAAGATGGTCTTGGTAGTGTTGGAGTATATGATGGCTCCAGCAGTGTTCAAGAATGGTCATCCTAAAATAATGGGAGACCTTTCATCATTGCCTGTATCCACTATCATGAAATCTGTAGGAACGTACGAGTTGCCCACTCGTACACATATGTCTTCTAATATTCCCATGGGGAAGCAGAGTGACTGATCTGCAAGCTGCAAGCACATGGTTGTATACAATAAAGGATAATTGAACAATTTCTCATATATCACCTTGGGCATGTGTTGGTTAATATTACGCTGTACCGGATTTGGGTAAGGAATCTAGTTCCCCGGCAACGGCTCAAGAAATGCTTGTTAGCAGATCTTAGCGCAATCACTAGAATTAAGTAAATGTGACGAGCGTATGGTAGCTAAGCCTACTGCAAACCCGAACTACTACCAGAGAGAGGGTGTCACAATTCCTCTTCCGGCAACAGCCTAAGAATGCTAAGCTAAGCTAGACTCTAGTGACAACGTAGGACTAACAAAAGGGTAACTCTGCAAGCGCATAGGTACCGATGTAGCACTTCAACCGGGTGAGTACTCCGGTGTCGAATTTAGAGTTCGCTCACGGGAAGCGGATTAAGACTCTCTAGCAAATGTGTGATGGAAATCCGTGGTGATTCTACTCAATCTAAGCTATTGATATTGATAAAGGGTGTGAGTGTTGATATGAGTGATAACTAAGGGTAACTAGTAGGTAGCTAGCTAGGTGGGAGGACAACGAGTGAGTAAGGACTCCTATGTATCTAACTATGCTTCTGTGTTCTAATCTAACTAGTGTAAGGACTTAACTAAACTAATGCCTAGACCATCGATGTGATAGGGGAGATCGGCTGACAAATAGGAGGGTAGCGTCTCCCGAGGGACTAACTCCTATTGCAGCGTACCTATGACTTTAATGGGCGCCCTACACCCTACCCCTAACGTACTCAGATATAACTGAAAGGCTGCGTTCTGTCACAACCGCCCCCGCTGTAATACGTTGGACAGTGAATGGACTTACCACCCAAGAGTGAGTGGAATTACCAATCAACGATAGGGTGCATCCACTATTAAGCACTAGCCTAAGCACCTCGCCTAATCTAGTCTTAAGACTCCGGCTACCACGTACGTAACCTCGGCCCCTGTTGGTAGTGAAACACACACAAAGGATCTAGACACTAACTAATTCAGACTCTACACTAACGAGACTAAGACACAACACTACTACTTAGTATAGCAATGCACTAAGTAAATACTGAAAGTAAAGTACTCAAAATAAAGACTTAGTAAAGTAAAGCAAGACTATATTAATATAAGGAAAGTACTTCGAAAGTAAAGGTACAAGAGCTATACCAGATTCTCCAGAAGACGACTCCGGAGACCCGAGCTTTGCTCGACTCGACTCTAACTCCCACTCTAGACTAGACTACACTACTCTTGATCTCCCAAGAGAGCTTGAGCTTGAGAACACTAATGTGAACTACTTGGGGACACCTTACAATGAGAGACTAGGGAGGTATTTATAGTGGAGATGGAGTAGGGGTTACTCCAGCGCCACGTCAGCGATCCGTGTGCTCTCCGTCATGCGCCGTTGGATCAAACCGACCTTCCACCGACTTGAATGGACGTCTCTCGGTGCAGGACACGTGGGAGTCATGCAGGAAGGCGGTGGAAGCGAACCGACCCCAAGTGGGGCCCATGTGCAGGTCGGCCGACCTATGGTTGGCTAACTCCGTGGGTCCCACCGGCCTTCTAGAAGGTCCAGGTGGCGGTGGGACCGGTGCCAAGGTGTCCCGCCACCAAAGGTGGGTCGGCCGACTCCGGCCCCGGACCCCGGTCCACGTGGCGGCTTCCGGTGCCGTCCCGGCTTGTCATATGTAGTCTTGTCCGAAGTTGGGTTCACTTGATATCTTGCTTGCTTCCATGTGGATCCTTGGTCCATTGTACCAATGAGATGGAATGTTGATGTGTGGTACATTTGGATCCAGGATCGGGTTCTCTGTAGAGTTCGGGGACCTCGCTTGGTGGTCGATCCGGTGAGACGAGAATCGAGTCGAAGACCTGGGTTTTGGTCTCACAGTCCCGTTTCCGGCTTTCCCGCATTTCACAAGCTAAGAGTACAAGTGGAACTTTATTAGTGATAAATATGCTCATGTGATGCTTATCTTCCTTCTATCGAGGACTGTTGACGGGTTTCTGAGTGTACCAAAACTGGTCTTTATTTCCGTCAACAAGATCCCCCAAGCTTAACCTTTGCTCGTTGTCGACGAAATATCGGCGATAGTCCGACCAGGGGTATGCCCTGACCGATAATGGATTGGCGGACGGCGCACCGAGGTTGCGAGCAAGATGTAAACAGGGAGCCATCACACAAGGTTTACCCAGTTCGGGCCGCTATGAAGCGTAATACCCTACGTCCCGCTCTCGTTTCGATTATGATGTGGATGTATGAGTACGTGCGTTATGCCGATTCCGTCCTCGGCATGGGGGTCCTTGCTCTCCTTATATATTACGGGGAGCAAGGTTACAAGTCGGAATTAGCCTATACGGTACTAAGTTTACATACTTTACAAGTCTAAACTTTCCTATCTCGGCTAGGTCTTGTCCTCCTTGTCGGTCTTCGATATAATTGCCCGTTTTAGGCCGGTCCGACCCCCCCGAGCCGATCGGTCTTGGAGCTTGATGGGCCGGCCTGGTGATAGCATGTCGGCCCAAACTAGGCCGTGAGGGTATATGGAGTTTATACCTCCACGGCTAGTCCCCGAGCATCATGGATCTTGAGGGAAAAAACACCGTCTTGCTTGGCCGAGTGAGAAAGGGTGGTCGGACACACGTTCGACATGTGGTCCGAGCGGGGAGGCCGGAGGACCGTCTAGTGCTTCCGACCACACTTTGCTTGCACTTGGTTGACGTTGTCGGTTTTGACCGAAAGATTTATGATGCTCCTGAAAAGAAAAAAGAATTTTGAAAGGGTCCCAAATCTGGAGACGTAGGCCCTCGTTAGTGTGTGATGCCTGCCATCACATGGTATCTGTCGTGATTAGTCGTTGCCTTAGCTTAGTTTTGAAACTAAACTCTTTTGCAAAGAAAAGGATGGGCCGAGTCATGCAAATGACGTGGGCCCACGTAGTCCCGAGGTTCTTTGTAAGATAGTATATGTTGCGGCAAGCTCCGAAAGAAAGATCTAGCCCATGTCATCTCTCGATGACGTGGGCCCACGTAGTCCCCGAGCCCGAGATGATGTGGAACACATTATGTCGTGTCTAAAAAAAAGACAACCGATTATTATATCGTGCTTTATGTGTTTCCGACCACTCTTTGAGTGAGACCGAAGCTGAGGCCAAATTTCATTTGGGCCGGTCGGTTTGAACCATGCCATGACTTTGTCATGATTAAGCTAAGATAGCTTTGCTACTTAACTCGGTCCCGCGTGGCCGTGAGACCATGGTTTTGAATCTAAACCCATGAAAATAGCTTAGCTATTTGTGCGCCGAATAACCGGTATTATTGGCCAAAAAATCCCAGCTCACTGTTGGATTGTGTGGGTTGAATTGTTGATGATATCTTTATTTGCTATCTTGTAACTTGTTGTTCAGTTCTTCGAGTTGTTGCTGCAAAGAAAAAATTTTGTATGAGCGAATGTTTTGATGAGGTATTCTGAATCGTATTGATTTGATATAATCTATGACATAGATTTGTATCAAAATGTGGTGTTTGAGAATGGTTTTTAGTAATCGCCTCTCCTTAGAGTTAATCAGTCCGCAGGTGTGTAGGTAACCTATAGTGAATAGCGCGTTTGGCCGAATCACTTAGGGCCCTATTTCCATTAGAGGCGACCGCTGACACCCCTGTGTTGTATAGCGGTGGAGCTGTGAACACGTAGCGGGGTTGATCAGAGACAGTGCACGCTGATTGTTTTCTGTTGGAGGGGTGACGTACTTGGCAATTTGATATAAAGCAAAAAGGTTGTTTTTGACTTTGTGAAGAATTTTTCGAACGTACTTTGAAGTAGTTCGTATAAAGAAATCTTTTGTGAAAAAAGATCGGAGAAGGCATGTATGTTAGGTTAGGAGAGCACTTATCTGTATTTTGCTGTAGGCCACTATCTTCTTAATGTGGACTTTTGATCATGCCTTTGTTCCTGAAAGAATGGTCATAAGGTATATAAAATTCTGTTATGCAGAAAGGTAGGTTATGCTTATTGCGAATTTGGAAGAAAAAATTTGCCAGCAGCACTCTTCTCTTCCTCATTCAAGAGCCGACCAGTCCTTAGGGATTAGATGATCCTAAACAAACAGCGCGGTGCTGGAATGTTTGGAGCCCTTTTCCTTTGGGAGCGACCGCCGGATCACTCGTGTTGTATAGCGTTGTAGCCGTGAACACGTAGCGAGTGGGACCGCAGACAAAGTGCATTCTGGTTTGCTTCATGTTTGAGGTAAGAAATTGTGAAAACTGGTTTTTCTAAAATGTGGTCTTTTGAAACGGGTGAACCAAAAAAACAAAAAATTTCTTAGAGATGTTGGGTACTTATCTTTTGTCCGTCGTGGCACGTCATGATTGCGTGCGGGGCAAAAATATTCGGTTGCTGATGCAACCGTACATCAGCGACCGGGTTGTCACGTCAAACCGGCGTACGGTTTTTGTCTTTGGTCAAGTCAATTCTTCGCTGATGTGGTGGGTCCATTGTGTCGGTGTCTCAATCGCTTCACCGCCCTGACGTCATGCGTCAGCGAGCGCTCGGGGGGTTCCCGATGCGAGGGGAAGGTATAAATGCACGTCGCCTGAGTGGAGCGGTTTTCGTCGCTTCGTGTTCTTGGGGAACGAGAGGGCCGCGCGGTTTTGATTACCCACGATCACATCGGTTGCCTTCTCGAGTCCTCCGGGCTCTTCTATAAATCGTGGCCTGCGCTGGGAGTTCTGTACACGCAGCGCATTCTCTGTTCTTGCTCCTCTCCTTTTGCTCCCAAAAACCTAGGGTTTTAGATCGCATTTGCTCGCCGCCACCGCCTGCGATGGATCGCCGTCACGGTAAGCGCCCGGCGGGGGAGGAAGAGTCGGTGAACTCCCCCCGGGAGGTGAGGCCGCGGAGGAGGTGAGCTTCGAAAGGGGATTTTCCTTTGATTGATTTTTTGGATTTTTCTTCTTTTGATGTAACCGCAATTCGTCGTTCACAATGTAGGTACACCCTGCTGACCATTGGAGGTGCGGCGGGCACCTCCGCTGCAGGCGCCGCCGAGGCGGCGAGGAGGGCGGCGAAGGAGCCGCGGGTGGCGCCGGGGGCTGTGGCCCCAGAGTGGGTGGCTCCGGTCGTGGAGGCCGGGGCCATTGTTGCTGCGGCGGAGCAGGTGGCTCCTGTCGTGGCAGAGGCGGTGGCGGCTGAGGAGGAGGCGGCGGCGGCTAGTGTCTCCACGCCGCGTTCACTGAGCAGTGCCTCAGTGAACTCCCTGGCGTCTGTGCTCGACCGCTGTCGGGCGGAGCTGGAGCGCATCAGGGACCTCTACTCGGAGGCCACCAAGCAGCTGGGACAGGCGGAGGCGAACGCCGACCTGTTCCTGAACGCACTCTCCTCCGCCCAGGAGGAGCTGGAGGCGGAGAAGCAGCGGGCCGCCGACTTTGACGCCGAGGCTAACGCCGCCGTCAATGAGGCGGCGGACGAGAGGCTGGCCCGCAAGGTCCAGGTGGACACGCTGCTTCGGCAGCGCGAGGCTGCCGACATCAGGGTCGGCGGTGAGTGTTTATTTCTTCATTGTTTATACGCCCTGGATTGTGCTTGTTGTTCTAAAATGTACTCTGTTTTTTGCAGAGCTGACGGAGCAGCTGGAGCAGCTGCAGGAGGCCGCCCATGCCGCGGCGGACGCGGTGAACGCCCAGGGCGGCGATGTCATCGCGCGGCTGGCGGCGATCCCCGGCCAAGTGGCCGCGGTGGCGGTTCATGGCGTTCGCCATGGTGCCTCTGCCGCTTATGCCACCGTCGACGCCATCTCGGGCGTTGACGTCCGTGGCATGGAGCTGTCGGTGGCGGCGCATGACGCCATGGAGGGCGGCGCCGTCGAGTTCACCGGGGCGGCGGAGGCCGTCGTCGCCGCGACTCCGTCGACTGGTGGTCGGCAAGTTATTCGGGGATGACTAGATTGCTGTAGATGCACCGTCCCCGTTTGTAAAAAATTTTATATTTTTAATGAAAAGAAGTGGATCCTTTGAGATGTGTCCTGTGCCGGAATCCTTCGAGATTCCTTTTATTTATCTCGTTGTTTTGATCCGTTTTATGACTTTGTCACGTTTATGCCGTAGGATTTTATTTGAGGATTTGGAATCCTCTGTTTAGAGAATGTCGTAATGCGTCAGATCTGAGGAATGATTTTCCTTTGAATGGCAAGAAAAATTCATGTGCTCAAGTGTTTTGACACGAAAACTTGAATTCTTATTTATAAAATAGTACACATTAGATTGCTTTTGTCATTTGAAATGACTTACAACGATGTGTACGACTGACGCGAACTTAAACCTCGAAAGGGAAATCACCTAAAAAAAAACTTGTTCTGATTAGTTTTCCAGCTCTGCTTCTCCTTTTTCCAAGTCGTGAATCATGACCGGATCTTCTTCGGTGCAGAGCAGTAGGTCGTCATCGTCCAAAATTTGATCGTCGCGGCGTCGGGTGTGGTCGGATATAGTTATCCCATTCCGAGTAGTATTGAGATTGTCCTTTTTTGGAAAAGGTACATCTGTAAAAGAATCTAAGGAGCTTGAATTCTTCTCAAACTGGCTTCCTTGTTCTACTACTTCATACCACTCGCCGTTTATGAACATGCCTTCGGATGTTTTGCGTCCCGGTGACCTTACTGTTACGATGCGCCGAAGGTCGGCCTGGGTTCATTGGATTAGGGAATATGTGCTCGGTGTGCGGCGGTATCCGTCCTCGGGAGGAGTTGGACTAGGAGTCTCCAATTTGGTTCTCGGTCTGCAAATTGTCCAAGAAGGGAGTGATGAATCCATTACGGTTTGTTTGAACAGACGGAACCATTCGTCTAGGAGGAGGGCTCCGAGCACGTTTGTATGCAGTAGTCGTCCGAGTTGGCTTCGGGTGCAACCATGAGACTCATCAATGTCGCGAGTCCCTTGTATCTTCCTTAATGGGCTCTTGCCGGTTGCTCTGCGGCGATTCCGTCCGATTGCTGCCATGTGTTTCGATGTGCTTCCTTCGTTTTTCTTTCTACATCTTGGTGTCGGTCGGCCAAGTGCCTAGCCCCGCGTGTCGATGCCATTGTCATTGAAGGGGATTGAGTTGAACGTGCTCGTGGTCGTTCAGCTCTTTGCTTTGTTGTGTTTGCCATGGCAGCCAGTACCTCTTGCCGTCGCCTTTCCCTTTGTTCATCACGACGAAGGGCAGCAGCTAGCTCGGTGCGTTCTGCGAACAACTGGGCGTTAGATGTATTGTTTTGTGGGGATCGTTCTTGCTGCGTTGCCATAGTAGGCGCGGCCTGGTGGGTTCCGACCCGGTTCGTCGGATTTTTCGGCGCCGCCGTCGTTCGTTTCGACGGGCGTTTCCGCGTACCGTTGACACGTAACTCCGACTTGGTACATTATTTCGGGTAGTTTGTGTTTTCGATCTGGACTGGCGTTGCCCCGTGAGGCTTGTGAAGTCCTCGTTCTTAGATCTTGGATATCGGCCAGGATTCTCTGCCGTATGTTGCTTGGCTGGCCTTTCCGACCACCGCGTACGATGATCGGCCGTGGTCGGAGCTGCTGTGAGTTTCTGCCGCCATCTAGCCGTGTATGGATGCCACGAGGATTTGTTGGAACGCGTCGTTGTAGATTCTCTTGCTGCAAACATGGCCACTCAGGGCGTTCGAAAGTGACTCTACGATGGTTATTCTACCTTTGTGTCAATGGATTAGGGATTTGTTGTCGCGCGAGTTGTAGATCGCGCCTAACGCGTCGTCGGAGCGACTCGAAGTTGGCATGGGTTTCGATCAACCTCATGTCTTGTCGATGGATCAAACGGAGTAGATCCGTGTTGCTGACATGTCTCCTTTGGTTGGGACCGGCCGGAGGTGTTGACACCGTGCCGTGAATTATCAGCAGTGGATTGGTTGGGACTGCAATGGCGGTCACCGGGATGAATTGGATCTGATTTGGCGCAGCCACCATTGTTGGTGCCATTGTTGGCGTGATAGCCGGAGGCGTAAGAGTCGTAGTAGCGGTTGCTGTGTTGGAAGTCCAGGTGAACGTTCCGAAGTTGAAGGTGAGGCCGGCTTCGAAAGTCATGGAAACCGGGAAGGAAACCATCTTGATCGACGTAAAATCTCGGTGCGCATCCCCTACCTGGCGCGCCACTGTCGACGAAATATCGGCGATAGTCCGACCAGGGGTATGCCCCGACCGGTAATGGATTGGCGGAAGGCGCACCGAGGTTGCGAGCAAGATGTAAACGGGGAGCAATCACACAAGGTTTACCCTGTGTTCGGGCCGCTATGAAGCGTAATACCCTACGTCCCGCTCTCGTTTTCGATTATGATGTGGATGTATGAGTCCGTGTGCGTTATGCCGATTCCGTCCTCGGCATGGGGGTCCTTGCTTTCCTTATATATTACGGGGAGCAAGGTTACAAATCGGAACTAGCCTATCTGGTACTAAGTTTACATACTTTACAAGTCTAAACTTTCCTATCTCAGCTAGGTCTTGTCCTCCTTGTCGGTCTTCGATATAATTGCCCGTTTTAGGCTGTCCGACCAGCCTGAGCCGATCGGTCTTGGAGCTTGATGGGCCGGCCTGGTGATAGCATGTCGGCCCAAACTAGGCCGTGAGGGTATATGGAGTTTATACCTCCACACTCATCCCGAGCAAACGATTAAAACTTGGTTCGATTGGATCAGGTATTATTACTAAGTTAACATCTCAATAGTACTAAGTGCACAACAAAGAACTTCTCCTTGAAGGGAGAATTTAGCAATGTTAACACACCCATATTACTCTAGCACCCATGGGGCTTATGGCATTAACTCGGTCTTGGGATGTTGAAAGACGTGTACTGGTTTTGACTAGAGCATCTACCTTTCTCATTCTTTTAGCAAGTTTCATGCCAGATGTTTTTGATAAGTTTTTCCAAAGAAGTCTTAATGTTCCTCAAATGGTTTCTCTCGAGTCACTCAAATGGTGTATAAATCCTCACTAAGGCACATAATGTGTTTGCCTTTCAAAGACATCCTATCTCTAATAAGGCTTTATATGGAGCTTAAGTAGGTATGTCAAGGAATAGCGTACTTGCAAGGCATATGTTGTCTTAGTTAAGAAGAATGAAGTCTTGGACCACAGCAGAGTCTTATCATACCCTTAGATCAGGATGTAAGATGGAATGGATGAATGTGATGGATGATAAAGTAATGAGGGGGAGTGGATGTATGGTGGATGAGGTTGCTCCTTTATTTTATGCTATCTCTCTTTCTACTTCTATTGAGACAAGGCTAGCTCTTCTCTTTCTTTCTTTTTTTTTCATCTCTCTCCTTTTTTTTTTAGATGCCTAGCCTTTATGAGATGTGTCTCACCTACAAATGATAATTGAGAGAGAATCTCTAACTGTGGAGCATGGAGCAACCCATAGGATAAAATGGTGAAGGTGCGTACTTCCAATGTAGAAGCAGCACAAGAATGGTGGTATGGATGATAATGCGTGCTCCCAGTGTAGGAGTAGCATAATTATGATAGTGAGATGCGTACCCCCAGGGTAGGAGTAGCATAAATGATGGATGGTAAGATGCGTACTCCCAGGGTAGGAGCAGCATAAATGATGGTAGTAAGATACGTACTCCCAGGGTAGGAGCGGATGGTTGCGTACTTCCGGATTAGAAGCAAGCATATTTGGTGATGTGTGGATCTTGATCTTAGGAACACGACAAACCTCTAGCAAAGGTTCTACAAGTCTTAACCAAACTCAATGCAAGCAAGTAGCTTATGTAGAAGGCTTATGATATATCAAGGTATATGTATGGCCGTGGTAGGTATTTCAACACCATTGAGGAACAATTAAGTTTTTCATTCATTTTAAAAGGAAATCTCGGCAATCATGCGTGCTTAGAACAATAGAGTAGAACTCCTATCTTAACTATCTCATACCTCACAACAACTTAGACTTTGTATTAGCACTTGCAACCCACTAAGTGATCAAGTTCAAGGTGGTTAAAGGTGCCAAATAATCTAGACTTAGAGAAGTGCTAAGTTGTAAACAAGCACTAGAGAGACATTAACTAGCAATTTCATCATCATTTCCATAGAAAGACTAGCACACATGAACCATATATACAAAAAGGGAAATAAAGCAAATAAATATTTTTGGATTTTTAAATTTTTAGATTTTTTTTATTGCAAGAAAACAATAACTAAAATGCAATAAGACAAGAATTAAATGAGAAGGATTAGAAACATACCTTAGATGAACTTACCTTAGTGGGGAGAGGATCTCCCCAAGCTTGTCTCTTGCTCACCGTTGTGAGAACCATGCGTTCCGTTGGTCCCGGGGTACTCGTCCTCCGTGATGACACCTTGGACCATCTCCAAGTTCGTTGCATGAGCTGCAACGTGGCTTGATTCTCGATGTGGAGGTTCTCTACTTCCGGGTGAGTGCTTCGATCTCGGTCGGCGGCCGACGCCTCCTCTGCGGGGCGAGGAGTGTGTGCCCAGGAAGGTGTCCGGAATGAGGAGGTGCTTCCATGTGGGAAGAGCTCACCTCCTCTTCTTCATCGGAGAGGCATGAGAGGGACCAGCTTGCTCCCGAGCAGCACGGGCTTGTGCTCTCGTCATTCGTCCATCCCCGCAAAGGGACAAGGTCTTCCCCTTCGTCTGGGGTTAGTGTTGAGACATTATACAGCCAAAGTCCCTCATTAGGGAGAGGAATCTCGACCGCATTAGTCCCATATGTCATCTTAAGCGTGCCTCTTGGACCTCTTTTAATTAGACCAAGACGTATAAACGTTTCTTCACGAATAATTGGTCTCTCCTTAGGCATAAACTCAAAGACATTCCCCTCAAGCACACCCAAAGATTCGGCAATTCTAGACATGAATGAAGTAAAACCTATGGGTGTTTCTTGAACCACAGAAGTTCTCCCGAAGTGTACTAGCATTTTGACGGGGGCAAACTTGATTTTATTAACCATGATATGCATGAGTTGCATCTCTTTAAGACCTATCTCGATAAATCAGCCCTAGGAAACAAAGTGATTGCGATCCAATAGAACATAAACCTCAAGGTTGGATTATGAATTTGCTTAGGTTTAGCATTGGACCCCGAGTTGACAAAGCAATTGATTTCCAAAAGACAGCAAAGTTAAAATTTGCTAACGCAACCTCTTCATCTATTATGCAATCATGATCAAAGCCTAGACCAACACTCAACTCATTCCAAGACAAGTCGTAGTCATTATTAAACATGCGAAAGTTAACACCCAAAGCATTTGACTTAAGTGAGCAAAGAAATTCTTGGGTGAGTAACTCTATGCCACGTTCGGGGAACTTGCCAAAATGAGGACCAACCAATACTATTGAAAACTATAGCAAAGTCGGTGCTCATACCTGTTTTGTCGAGGAGTTCTTGGTCGAGGAGGGCGGAGGCTGGAAACCGCAAGTGCGAAGAGTATAGAGCTTTCCTAACTCCTCATGGGTGACCATGAGGTTGCTAATAGGCTCCATCATCCTGCCAGGCATGATGGCAGGGACAAGTTGGTGCACTTGTTCTTCCTCCTCCCTCTCCTGACTCCTACCTTCGGATTGGTGAGAGCTCAAGGACGAGCCTTCGCCCTTCTTCTTGCTAGACTTTCGGAAGGGGTTCTTCATCCTAACTAAGCTAGTGGGCAAACAAGACCAAGCTTTTCTACTACACTACTACAAGAGAAAAGGGAAATATTTTTGGGTTTTTGGGTTTATGACTACTACTACACTAAACTTGAGAAGGCTTGAAACACTAAGAGAGAAGAGAAGGCCAAGTGAGCTCGAGATGATTCCCTCGGTTGTGGTGTGGGATTGAGCTCACCTTGGGGTGGTATTTATAGGGTTGAAAGGGCAAGGCCAACCTGCCCAAAGGGCAGGTCGGCCGACCACCCCCTTGGGCCATGTGCTCTCGGGTTCCCCTTTAGACAAGGAATCTTGCCTCGTGCTTGCAAAAGTCGAAAAATGGGACCAAACCTTGGTCGGCCGACCAAGGATTTTGCCCCCACTACTTTGGACATGTTTTGTCCGGTTGTCCGATAAAGGTAGTGGTGGTACCGGGTCCTAGATTCCTTTCGGTTGATTCGGATTCCTATGTCTAGTGTTTGGTGAAAGAGAAAAGGAAAAGGGCAAAAGTGGAGACAAGGATAAAGGTTGTCCCCTAGCATGCATTGCTGTTCCCTATGCTTGCTTTAGTGTTGGGATGTTCCCCAAAGCATTCTCATGCTTAAAGTAGCATCCTAAGCTAAAGTCATGAGCATTGGACCATCTCTCTTCGAATTCTGGCTAGTGGGATAGGCATAGGATCCAAGTGTGTCGGCGGTGGGTGGTTGGGTGCACAGTGGGACCAGGTCCAGGTCGGTCGACCGGGCTTGTGAGCCTGGGGCACCCGGTGCACTTCCTTGGATCCCCGCTTCTAGCCGTAGTGAAGGGAGAGGTAGTGCACCCCAAAGGACGGGTCGGTCGACGGGCCTTTGTGGCCCCACCACTCAACTTTTCTTTAAACACTCTTCTCAAGTTTTATTACCTATATCTAACTTCATTTTATTGAAAATAAAAAGTGCAATTGTGAAAGTAAACATGCAATTGGAAAGGGAAAATGCAGAATTGAAATGCATGAAAATAAACATGAGATAACTACTGACATACCTGGTCAGCGGAGGGCTCCGTGTTTTAGGTCCATAGAGCAGACCTCTCCTGTCGGGTTCATTCAGTGGACACCTCAGTCGGTCCGGGAGATGGGGACCGTGAGGGTGTCTCCTTCTTCCGCCATTCTTGCTGGACTTCGGCTTTTGGTTCGGCGGGTTCCTCTTTTGCTTCGGCCTTCTTGGCCGACTTAGCGGTCTTAGTGTTCTTCCGTCGGCGGTGTTGGCGACGCGGCTTCTGGGGTGCTTGTGCCTGCATGTTAGCTTTAAAACCATTGAAAGGCACTTTCACATACCGTCCTTGACCGACATGTACATCTCGCCATGTTGCACGTAGATAGTGGCATCCACCGTGCTCGAACGGTCGTCCCGGGATGAGCGGTACTTCGACGTTGGCTCCCATGTCCGGACTAGGAAATCGACCGGGATATACTCATCTTGAACTCTGAGTAAGATATCCCGTGCCAACCCCTCGGGGAACCGGATGGTTTGGTCCGCCATCTGCAAACGCACATATGTAGGGTGCAACGGGCTCCCTAACTGATTATCATAGGTTACCTTGGACATGATGTTAACACCGGATCCAAGGTCGCAAAGCGTTGTCGAAGATCTCGCGGTCCGATCCGGCAAGTGATCGTCGGCAGCCGGGATCTCCTTCTTCGGGACAAACGGTGACTCCACCGTTACCCGAACAAAGACGAGAATGAGGCCTACCGAACCTCGTAGTTACCAACCCGACGCCCTCAATAGGGTCCTCGGGCTTTGCCGGAATCTTACCTTGCTCATAAGTGGGGACATTTCGCCGCTAATTGAGCTAACTGGTTTTCTAACATTTTATTAAAGCTCAATTGGTTCTTCATAGCAGAGTTAAAGCTATCCATCATTCCCGTTGTTGAAGTGGTTGTTGTTGTTGTTGTTGTTGTTGTTGACGAAGTTCACCTCCTCCTGAGTCATGGGGCGCTTGTTGCCCGAATGGTCCTTCTCTCCGCAAACCTCGCACCATGGGTCGGTACCGCGGCACGCATCGCGGCGGGAGTCCGGATGGCCTCCACTTCCTTGTTAGAGGACGATCCCTCTATCTTCTTCATCGGAGGTCCATCTTGGCGAGAGAGCATGTCCACCTCGCTAAGGGCGTGGACACCTCTCTTCTTGGGCTCAAGGCGCTCTTCGTTCCATCCTTGGTTAACCACCATCTTCTCGATGAGCTCCTTGGCATCCCTGACATTGTGTTGCAGGAATGCCCCTCCAGCGGAAGCATCAAGGTGACTCCGGGCTACGCCAGTCAGCCCATGGTAGAAACCTTGAATAATGAGCCATTCGTCTATCCCGTGATGGGGACAGGCTTGAATGTACTCATTGAGACGTTCCCATGCTTCGGGAAACGTCTCGTCGGACTTTGTTGGAAGCTTGAAATCTTCCCGCGCGGGACACCGGTCTTGCCCGCGGAAAGAACTTCTTGAGGAATGCGTTGGCACATCTGTCCCAAGTTGTCACCTCGGCCTTGTTTTGTAGAACCATTGCTTCGCCTTTCCCAACAATGAGAATGGGAAAAGACGAAGGCGAACGGCATGCAGTGACGTTCTTGACTTAGAAGGTGTTGCACACCTCCGGTAAAGTGTTGGAGGTGGGCATTGGCATCCTCATGTGGCTTTCCACAACCGATTTGCTTGCACCATGTTGATCGGTGCAGGCTTGAGTTCAAAAGTCGCATCGCCCAAGTTCACGTTCGGACCCGTAGCGACAAAGCCGGCTGACGGCGACGAGAACTCAGCGATGGTCTTTTGAGCCATGACTGCCTCAACAACTGGTGCGGGACTTCCTTCCGCGAACGGTTCAGGCTCTGACGGTTCAGGCTCTGAGATGATTCTCTGAGGAGGGACTAGACTGCGTCTAGCTCTCTTCAGCAACTTCTCAGGGTCTTCGACGTAGTTCGATGGCGGCGCACCGAAACCGCTCATGCACCGTCTAGAAAAGGATAATAACAAAAACAAGACAAGTGAAGGGTAAGCCCCTAACACTACCGAATACTTAAATTAAGAGTAGACCATGGATTCCAATTTGCTAGAGATTATTAATACGGCGCTTCCCGGCAACGGCGCTTTAAATGCTTGTTGGTTAATATTATCCGTCCGGATTTGGGTAAGGAATCTAGTTCCCCAACAACGGCTCAAGAAATGCTTGTTAGCGAGATCTTAGCGCAATCACTAGAATTAAGTAAATGTGATGAGCGTATGGTAGCTAAGCCTACCGCAAACCCGAACTACTACCGAGAGAGGGTGTCACAATTCCTCTTCCTAAGAATGCCCTAAGAATGCTAAGCTAAGCTAGACTCTAGTGACAACGTAGGACTAACCAAAGGGTAACTCGCAGCGCACAGTACCGATGTAGCACTTCAACCGGGTGAGTACTCCGGTGTCGAATTTATAGTTCGCTCACGGAAGCGGATTAAGACTCTCTAGCAAATGTGTGATGGAAATCCGTGGTGGTTCTACTCAATCTAAGCTATTGATATTGATAAAGGGTGTGAGTGTTGATATGAGTGATAACTAAGGGTAACTAGTAGGTAGCTAGCTAGGTGGGAGGACAACGAGTGAGTAAGGACTCCTATGTATCTAACTATACTTCGTGTTCTAATCTAACTAGTGTAAGGACTTAACTAAACTAATGCCTAGACCATCGATGTGATAGGGAGATCGGCCGACAAATAGGAGGGTAGCGTCTCCGAGGGACTAACTCCTATTGCAGCGTACCTATGACTTTAATGGGCGCCCTACACCCTACCCCTAACGTACTCGAGATATAAGCGAAAGGCTGCGTTCGTCACAACCGCCCCCGCCGTAATACGTTGGATGGTGAATGGACTTACCACCCAAGAGTGCGTGGAATTACCAATCAACGATAGGGTGCATCCACTATTAAGCACTAGCCTAAGCACCTCGCCTAATCTAGTCTTAAGACTCCGGCTACCACGTACGTAACCTCGGCCCCTGTTGGTAGTGAAACACACACAAAGGATCTAGACACTAACTAATTCAGACTCTACACTAACGAGACTAAGACACAACACTACTACTTAGTATAGGAATGCACTAAGTAAATACTGAAAGTAAAGTACTCAAAATAAAGACTTAGTAAAGTAAAGCAAGACTATATTAATATAAGGAAAGTACTTCGAAAGTAAAGGTACAAGAGCTATACCGAGATTCTCCGTAAGACGACTCGGAGACCCGAGCTTCGCTCGACTCGACTCTAACTCCGACTCTATACTAGACTACACTACTCTTGATCTCCCAAGAGAGCTTGAGCTTGAGAACACTAATGTGAACTACTTGGGGACACCTTACAATGAGAGACTAGGGAGGATTTATAGTGGAGGTGGAGTAGGGGTTACTCCAGCGCCACATCAGCGATTCGTGTGCTCTCCGTCATGCGCCGTTGGATCAAACCGACCTTCCACCGACTTGAATGGACGTCTCTCGGTGCAGGACACGTGGGAGTCATGCAGGAAGGCGGTGGAAGCGAACCGACCCCAAGTGGGTCCCACTGGCCTTCTAGAAGGTCCAGGTGGCAGTGGGACCAGTGCCAAGGTGTCCTGCCACCAAAGGTGGGTCGGCCGACCTGGCCCTGGACCCCTGGTCCACGTGGCAGCTTCCTGGTGCTGTCCTGGCTTATCATATGTAGTCTTGTCCGAAGTTGGGTTCACTTGATATCTTGCTTGCTTCCATGTGGATCCTTGGTCCATTGTACCAATCAGATGGAATGTTGATGTGTGGTACATTTGGATCCAGGATCGGGTTCTCGTAGAGTTCGGGGACCTTTCGCTTGGTGGTCAGATCTGGTGAGAGACGGAGAATCAGGTCGAAGACCGGGTTTTGGTCTCACAGTCCCGTTTCCGGCTTTCCGCATTTCACAAGCTAAGAGTACAAGTGGAACTTTATTAGTGATAAATATGCTCATGTGATGCTTATCTTCCTTCTATCGAGGACTGTTGATGGGTTTCTGAGTGTACCAAAACTGGTCTTTGTTCCCATCAACGGCATGATGTTGATGCTTGCACCGAAGTCACAGATTGCCTCGTTGAAGTTGGTACTTCCAATGGAGATCGGAATGACCGGTCTCCCTGGATCGCCCTTCTTAATAGGCAGAGTCAAGTCAATCCATGACCCTCTTGATGGATCACTCCAGCTGTCTGCATTAAATATGTCTACAAGATTTGCAGTTTCTAGCCCTTTCGGTTGTCCCGGCATTTTAGCTTGGTCGGCGGAGGGAACAAAGTTGGCAAGCTGTTGCACCTGGGATTCTAGCATTTTGTTGAAGCTAAGCTAGTTCTTGATGGCATTGGAAAAACCATCCATTCTATTGCTAATGGTCTCTAAGGCTTTGTCATTGGATGCTAGCTTCTTGGATAGGTTGTCCATCAACTTGCCTTGGCTAAGTACTAACTCTCTCAAAGGCGGCTGATTGTAATTATTGTAAGAGGAGTTATTACCTTGGTACTTACCTGAGTAGTTAGGCCTCTGCTGTTGATTCCAGCCTTGATTTTGCTGAGGGTGGTGGTGGTAGTAGTAGTAGTTGTTGAGGTAGTTCACGTCCTCCTTCAGTTCTGGGCAGTTGGTACCTGTGTGCCTAGTCTCTCCACATTCTTCACATGTCATGCAAGCATCATGTATATGCATGACTTCTTTCTTCTCAGTGGCTCTCTCATCGAGCCTCTTCATCAAGAGTCCATCTTGGCGGGCCGCCGTGTCTACCTCCTTGAGTGGTGCATTCCTCGACCTCTTGCGGGTCTCGAAGTTCTTTCTTCACTCCAACCTTGGTTGGATGCCATCTTCTCCACAAGAGCTGTGGCTTGAGGAATAGTGAGTGATAAGAATGCACCTCCAGCAGCAGCATCCATGGTCTCATGAGTGCTGTTGCTGAGCCCGTGGTAGAATGTCTGCATGAGCAGCCAATTCTCCATTCTATGATGAGGACACTCGAGGATGTAGTCTTGAAAGCACTCCCAAGCTTCTGGGACCGTCTCATCATGTTGTTGCTGAAAACTTGATATCTTCCCACGGAGAGCATTTTTCTTGCCCATGGGGAAGAACTTCGCCAGGAAATTGGTGGAACATAGTGCTCACATAGTATTCTTCTCCTTATTGGCGTAGAACCACTGCTTCGCTCTCCCCAAGGGTGAGAATGGGAAGAGACGAAGTAGTATAGCATCTCTGGGGACATCCTTGATGGTAGAAGTGTTGCAAATCTCCAGAAAGTGTTGGAGATGAGCACTAGCATCTTCATGGGCCTTCCAACAGAACTGACTTGCTTGCACCATGTTGATCAGCACAGGCTTGAGCTCGAAAGACTTGTCGATGTCCGTAGCTGGTCCAGTACGGATATTGTCCGTAGTGGGAGCTGAGAACTCGTGGAGTGACTTGTTCACCCTGGCTTTAAACGCTGGTGCCAAGTCTCGAATGAACGGTCAGTTTTCTGATTCTGACGAACTTTCAAGTTGAGATGATGATGATGATTGCTTGGTTCTCTTCAACTTGTCTCTGGTCTTCCGGAATAAGGCTTCTAAATTATCAAGATAGTTGTCAGGAAGAGTAGACTTGATTACCCTACATAAAATACACAAGTAGACAAAACAAGGGTAATCCTGTAGAGAGGGGTCAGTGTGAAAAAGTCCGCTCAATCACATTATCTAGTGCAGTGATGCTCATTATCCATTGGCTTTCAACCTTCCCCGGCAACGGCGCCAAAAATGCTTGTTGATATTTCTATTGCCACTTAGTGCTAGGTTGTCATCCCCAACATGGCACCAAAAATGCTGGTACTAAATGCAACTGCTTCCCTAGAAATGAATATGATATCCGCAAGTGCACAGATAATACCGATGTAGCATTTTAAACGAGAGTAATCCAGGTATCGTTATTTATATTTTACCACTGGGAAGGGAATGCACTGGATAACGAGCAATGAGCACTAGCACATGTGATAATGGAGAGCTTAACCTTGTCTTTATCTATCTTCTCGATACAGGGTAAGTGTCACATAAAATATAGAAATGAATAGTAATTGACAAAGGATAAATGAGATCTTTTAGCCACATGAAATAATGATAACCATCTCAATGTAGTACTCTAAGTTTATAACACTAGCATGGACTAGGACAATCTAGGGTATAATCCTAAGTTATTCTAACTATAATGTCAAAGCATACAATGATTAGTGCAAGAACATCTAGTAATCATGGCAGGAAAAGGTTATACCTTGCATAGTGATATTACTAGAGAAGATCAAGAACATAGCAATCACTTCGATGTAATAGGGATATTCTGCTAGACCTATACTCGGGAGAAGGAATACAAAGAACTCAACAGGACTGTCACTCCCACGATCTACCTCACGATCCGGAATATAGGGTGCAATCGCAGATAAATACGGTCCAGGCACCATGCCTACACAATATCTATCACTCACCCATCGACCTAATGAGCAAGCGCTATACGATCCTATGCATAAACATAATTCTAGTCCAACTATGCTAAACATATAATCAAAGTAGACTAAGTACAATATAATTGAAAACATAATCAAGTAGAGCAAAGTCAATTCTGATATGATAGAATAGAATAAAGTACTATTCATAGTAACAAGAACAATGTTGAATATTACAATAAAGTAGAGGGGAATTACCAAGAACTCCGACAGACCCGGACTCCAAGCTAGGCATGATTCCCTCTAGATCTATTCCAATGTAGCTATGCTACAAAACTATGGAGCTCTAATTGAGATGGTGGCTCTGGCTTCTCTGAATTCTTCAGATGAGAGAATGAACTCTTGAATTGAATGAATTATTAGGGTTTCTCCCAGGGTCAGGGGCTCTGAATATATAGCCCTCTAGGATGCACCATAGCCGTCAGATCAAACCGACCTAATCGGATGATTTTTATTCATCCTCAAAGGCGGTGGAGGCATAATCCGCGAAACTCATCCTGATTGGCTGAAGTGGGGAGGCGGCCACCTCCAAGCCTAGGGCGGCCGCCCCTGGACACTGCCAGGTGGGCCCCAGGTTTGTAGGGTCGCCTTCTGTAGTCTTCTAGAGTATACAATTTTACCCGATCGGTCTTTCTGTCTATGTAATCCTGACATGTGGGCCTCCTTTGGTTCTTTTCTGATAACCCCTGCAGAAATAGACAATCATCAAAACTCATGGAATTCTATCAGTGTAACCCCTATATCTAGTAGGTGAACAAGTTTTAGTCCTTTCTCTTGCTGCGTTGATGGTATAAAATTGGTACTTATCTACCATCAACAGACGGCGAGCGAACCTTCAAACGCCGTGGTCAGGATAATTACAGCGGAGGAAAGCATAACCACAACCGTAACGACAATTCCGTCAACGCGGTGAAAGGGCAGAAGCCGATCCATGACAAAGTCCTAGAGAAAATCCTCGCCCAAGAATGTCCTCGACATCCTGGCAAGGGCCATACCTTGGGTGAGTGCCGAGTCTTGACAGACACACTTGTCAAGTCCACCGCGAACAAGAAGCCTCGGCCTAACCCTAAGGCCAAAAACAAGACCGCCGACCAGCAGGAAGACAATGAAGAACAACAGGACGTCAACCCACGCCGCGCATTCAGGGAGCCTATAAAGAACGTCACTGCTGTTATCTTCGGTGGCAAGGTGGGGTTAGAGAACACCGTGATAAGAAACTGCTGACACGAGCCATTGTGGCAATGCAAGATCCCGATGGCCTTGTGGCTGATGTTAAGTTTCCAGCCTAGTCCGAGTAACCCATATCATTCAGCTGCAATGATATGTGGGCACAAATTCCTGAAGCTAGTCACTTCCCGTTGGTCCTTGACCCGGTGATAGAAGGCGTCCACTTTGAGAAGGTGCTCATCGGTGGTAGCAGCGCCTTGAACATCTTGTTCTACCCAGCTTTCAAAGAGCTCAGCATCCCACCAGAAAAGCTGCAACCTTACAATACGCCTTTCTGAGGGATTATGCCTGGAAAGCCCTCGTATCCTCTAGGGCAGATCACGTTGCCCGTCCAGTTCAGCACCAAGCAGCACTTCCGCACTGATCACATCACCTTCATTGTGGCTGAATTCGAGGGGATTTACCATGCCATCCTTGGCCGACCAGGTATCGCCAAGTTCATGGCGGTACCTCACTATGGCTACCTAGTCTTGAAGCTGCCTACCGAGCAGGGAATCCTCTCTCTACGCGGCAATGTGTTTATGGCTCGAGAGTGTGAAACCCAGGCCTACACCGCAGCTGAGTTCCAGGACCTGTCATACGCCCTGGAGCACACCAGTTTGGATGTCGAGAACATACCACCAGCGGAGCTCGAGGCCCCGGTCGGATCTGGTCGGCGCCCATCCAACAAGGTCAAGCATCATAAGGTGGTCCAGCTAGCTCAAGACGACCCATCGAAGATCACAAAGATTGGGGCTGGTCTTCCTCCCAAATAGGAAGACGTGCTCGTCCAGTTCCTTCAGGATAACATCAGCTTGTTCGCATGGAAGCCCTCTGACATGCCTGGTGTTCCCAGGGAAAAGGCCGAGCACTACCTCGATGTCAAGGCAACAGCGAAACCAGTCAAACAGAAGATGCGCCAGTTCACTCGCGACCGCAAAGAGATCATTAGGGTAGAAGTAGCTAAGCTCTTAGCAGCAAGCTTTATTAGGGAAGTGTATCGCCCAGAGTGGTTAGCCAATCTGGTTCTTGTTCAAAAGAAGAATAAAGAATGGAGGATGTGCGTTGATTATACCAATCTCAACAAACACTATCCTAAGCAGGCCTTTAATCTCCCTCGCATTGACGAGGTCATAGATTCTACTGCAGGGTGCGAGTTGCTCTTGTTTCTTGATTGCTACTCAAGCTATCATCAAATAGCCCTCAAAAAGGAGGATCAGGATAAAACCGCTTTTATCACCCCCTTCGGTGCTTTTTGTTACACAACCATGGCATTTGGTCTCAAAAATGCCAGGGCCACCTACCAACGGGCCATCCAGGCCTATCTTGAGCAGGAAATTGCCGACGACCTCATCGAGGCATACGTAGACGATGTGGTGATAAAAACTAGGCAGGCTACTACCCTGGTTGATAACCTCCAGCGTACTTTCGAGAAACTTAACAAGTTCAATGGAAACTTAATCCTAATAAGTGCATTTTTGGTGTACCTTCCGGGATCCTACTTGGTCATCTGGTCAGCCAAGAGGGCATCAGGCCAAATCCTGAGAAGGTTGCCGATGTGTTGAACTTACGTCCATCTCGGTGTGTCAAAGATATCCAAAAACTCACAGGGTGCATGGCTGCGCTGAGTAGATACATCTCGCGCATGGGCGAAAAAGGCCTTCCCTTCTTCAAACTTCTAAAGGTGAAGGACAAATTTGCATGGACAGAGGAGGCTGATCAAGCTTTTAAACAGCTTAAGGCATACCTCGCATCTCCTTCACTCCTAACGGTGCCAAAGCCGGAGGAGGAGTTGCTCCTGTACATAGCTGCTATGACCAATGTGGTCAACACCGTATTGGTAGTCGAGCGCCAGGAGGAGGGACACGTCTACGGGGTCCAGCGCCCCATCTACTACATCAGCGAGGTCCTTACCGAATCCAAGCAGCGATACAACCAGGTTCAAAAATTGTTGTACGCATTGCTGATTACCATGCGTAAGCTCCTCCATTATTTTCAAGCCTTCAAGATCACAGTGGTCTCTGACATACCACTGGGAGACATCCTCTACAACAGAGATGCTAGTGGATGCATCGTGAAATACGCATTAGAATTATCTGAGTTTACGCTGCAGTTCCGCAGTCGTCGGACCGTGAAGTCACAGGCCTTTCCAGATTTTATCATGGAGTGGTCGGACATCAGTTTGCCCTTAGCTGATTCAAACGCCGAGCACTAGCATATGTACTTCGATGGCTCTTTGAATATTGATGGCGTCGGGGCTGGAGTCTATTTTGTTTCTCCTTCCAAGGACACACTCAAATACGTCTTACGTACTCACTTCAAAGCATCCAACAACGTGGCAGAGTACGAAGCTGCTCTGCATGGCCTTCGTATTGCAGTTGAGCTAGGCATTAAACAACTCCTCATATTTGGAGACTCTACCCTAGTCATCAATCAGGTCAACAAAGAGTGGGATGTGGTCCATGAGAAGATGGATGCTTACGTTGCGGAGATAAGCAAACTTGAAAACATGTTCTATGGTCTAGAATTCATCCACGTACCGCGTGCAAAGAATATAGAGGCTGATGAGCTATCAAAGTTAGGTTCAACCCATGCTAAGGTACCCCCTGGTGTTTTCGTCTAAGATCTCATAAAGCCTTCGATCCCCGATCAGGCTAGTCAGGCATCTGATCCTGACTTTGTTGTCAATTACTTGGCAGCGCTGCTCAATGACAAAGAAAATGAGGAAAGTTCCCTCGGCCAGCAGGAAGATGATAGAGGTGTGGAGCCAGTCAAGTAGGTGGCATCTCTCCAGTCAGACTGGAGAGAGCCCTTTATCAAATACCTGAATGATCACCTCGTTCCGGAGGACAAGATCGAAGCCCAGCAGTTGATCCGTAGAGCCAAGGCTTATGCCATGATCAATGGTGAGCTGATGCGCAAGGGGCCCAAATATGTCATTTAGCACAAATGCGTCACCCAGAAAGAGGTTTTGAGCTTTTAAAAGCTATCCACGCTGGTACTTGTGGCAACCATGTAGCATCCTGAACAATGGTTGGCAAGGCCTACCGAGCAGGTTTCTACTAGCCTACAGCTGTCACTGACGCAGAAGAGTACGTACGATGGTGCGTAAATTGCCAAATGTTTGCCAAGCAGATTCATGTCCCAGCACATGAACTTCAAACCATCCCGGTTGCTTGGCCCATCTCATGCTGGGGACTTGACATGATTGGTCCTTTTAAACAGGCACCTGGTGGTCATACATGTGTCTATGTGCTTATTGATAAATTTTCCAAGTGGATTGAGTACAAGGCAGTTAAAAAGTCCACAACTGAGAAGGCAGTGCAATTCCTTGATGAGGTCATCCACAGATTCGGCGTGCCGAACACCATCATTACTGATCTCGGGTCACAATTTACATGCTTTCTTTAATTTTTGTGATGATAGTTGCATCAAAGTTAAATATGTGTCAATTGCTCACCCAAGAGCCAATGGTCAGGTAGAGCGCGCCAACAAGATGATCCTCGAAGCCCTCAAGAAACGGGTCTACCAAGTTGACAAAAAACTTAAGCCCAGTCGATGGCTCAAGGAGTTGCCTGCAGTAGTCTGGGGACTGCGTACCCAGCCCAGTCGCAACACAGGAGTGTCACCATACTTTATGGTTTATGGCTCCGAGGCCGTCTTACCAGCCGAAGTTGCTTTTCGATCACCACAAGTAGCCTATCATGATGAGTTGGTTTCTGATGAAGCCAGAGAGATTGATGTCATAGCTAAGGAAGAGCAAGCACTAGATTCTTGTGCTCGGACGGCCAAGTACTTGGCTTCAGTACGGCGCTATTACAACCGCAATGTCAGAGGACAGTTGTTCGTGGTCGGCGACTACGTGCTACGGCGGATATAGAATACAGGTGGTCTGCACAAACTTTCACCAAGATGGGAAGGACCGTTTAGGATAAAGGCTGTTACACGCCCAACATCCTATCGGTTGGAGACACTAGCAGGCGTCGAAGAGCCAAATTCTTGGCACATAGAGATGCTTATACATTTCTACCCATAGAATAAAAGATATGTACCTTATTCTCATATTATATTTCCTTATTAATACGGTGTTTTTGTGTCTCTCAACTTCCCTGGGCCTTGCGCTTTCTTTTTTATAAGTATTGCACAACCTGTCATACATGCAACCTGCATAAGTCACATTTAAACGTTGTATCTTGCTCGCCGAGAACGATTTGACAAGGCACTGCGTCTCGGTACTCTGTCGATGTGCTACAGCTCCATGCTACACGGCACTAGGAGGTCCGGCAGTCGCTCTCTAAAGGTACTTAGGATTGTACCTAGTGATCCTGGCGTTCCGCGCTGTTCACTAGTGCATCCCTTCGTCACTGGACAGAGTTAATCGCTTCGAGAGTAGGGACAAAACTTATTTGTTGACATACTTTTTCTAAAAACTAATGTTATGCACCACCATATGCATAATATATAAAAATGGCAAAATGTTTATCGCCCACTTAAGCATGCCTTCCATGTCTGCATCTCAAACGGCCTCAAAAAGTTTTTTGAGCACCCCGTGCTCGGCACAACTTTCAGACAAATGTTTTACACAAAAAAAACATTGTTTGAAGGCCCTACTGACCACCATTCCCCACTGTAGGATCTTCTATCAAAGTCATGTCGTCGATGAGAGCAGCAGCCGCAGGAGTGAAGGAGGCCCGGAGTGCTTCAGTAGCTCCATCGTCAAGCTCCGGTGCAATCCCGAGGGCGACAGTTGCTGGCTCCACCTGTGGATGGCGAGAGTGGACCACAGCAAGGGTGGTAGCCACCGCGTACTAACTAGCCCTGGCAACAAAGCCCTACAGAGCAGGCCATAGCCGCTTGCACTGGTCAGCGACGATCATGGCACTGCCCACCGGGTCCGCGGATGCTCCTCTTCAGGAAAGATGGCCCTCAGCACTGGCCTGATGTGCTCGGTCATTGTATCTATCTTCCTCTGAAGGGTGGCGCAGGTGTTCTCCAGTATGGAAAACTGGGCCATGCGACGGTCCCTCACCTCTACAAAAATAAACCAGTGGGGGTTAGTAGATTCTGGTCCGCCCAGTATGTCGCAGACAAACAACAACTTAACAGTTGTTACTCTTACCGATCAGCTCCACAATCTGCACGCTGTCCACCTCAGCCTACTTCTTCATAGCTTCAGCCTACTCCAGGAGAGTAGCATTCTCCTGGGTCAGGGCTGTGACTTGGTGGCCCAGCTCTGTACAACATGCCACACACACGTGTGAGTGCTCGGGAAATAGTTCCACCAAAGATTGGAGTGGTCAGCAATTTACCTCGTTTCTCCGCCCCCAAGGTTTCCACCTGTCGGCGCAGCGCAGCGATTTCTTCCTCATGCTGGGCCTCTCGAGCCTGGTAGGTTGCCGCCTGGGCCTCCATGTTTGCCTTCTCCTCCCGGAGGGTCTCACACTACTCAGCAGTCGGCGCGAACCGTTCAATGGTCCGGCCGCGCTGGGAGTTGGTGGTTTATAGGGACTGAGCACAACAAGTTAGACATTGCATCATAAATGTACATGCAATATATGATTATTCACATACCTTCATCCGGTCGAGCAGCACCTCCACAACATCTTGGATGCAGTCCTCGAGGTCACAATCCGGGATCTCCTCGTAGGTGGTGAAGTCATTCTCCCCCAACTTCCGCGTAATATGGATACGCTGTTGGGGGAGGTCCGTGCGCGGCATTCGGCGCTCCCTGGGTGTCTCCTCGATCTCCTCAGGAGGTGGCGGAGCACTTGGCATCGTCTACCTTAGCGCAGGGTGCGGAGGTAGGCTGGCAGGTTTCTTTGGCGCTGGAGCCGGCACTATTTGCCCCTCCACCGGCTCACCTGTCGGCCTCTCCTCGGCCCGAGTGGTTGCGCTGCTGGCATCCGCCTCTCCATGCCCCGACTCCTCGCTGGTAGGCGCTGCTGTGGGAGCTGGTGGTGGCGTCACCACCGTGCCCGTAGAACTCTGGGCTGTCGCTGTTCCGACACAGCTGCAAATAGCCAACACATATCAGGGTACCGCAATACCTAAATCGAACAAGCAGTAAACTATTCATATAAATACACTTACCGGTGAAAACCTCCTCGAAATTGAGGACCTGTTAAACTGCCAGGGGCCCCTCCTCCGGTCCCAGCCCTGCCATCAGACTTGGGGACTGATCTGGGTGCTCCGCTTGATGGGTCCGGGGACTGACCAGATCCCCGGTGCTCGGCTGAGGCGTGGGTCACCGGTGCCTCCTGCGGGACGGAGGGTGTCGGTCCCGACATCGAAGTGGTCGGTGACACGGCCCTCCTCGGTGACCTCTGAGTCACCTGGGTAGGTGGCCTCGCTGATCCGCCTTCGTCAGACCCCTAGCTTGACGCTTACGTTGGCGATCAGCCAATGTCGCGTAGTCCTCCGAGTCCGAGGACCCGAGGCTATCTGGGGTCGCCCTCTTGTTCCTACCCCCCTCCCCACCGTCGAGGTTTAACTTACCTCCGGTGTGTAGGTTGGTCGGCTTCTTTTTTCTTCTTGGGGTCACAGCGGACATTGGCTGTTTTCCCGCCACATGTCGCTGCCCCTTGTGACGGGACCCATCTCATCATCATCATCCTCATCCTCATCTAGGCTGAGGTCTTCTACCTCACCCTAGTCAGTGTTCTGTGGGCAGTGACGCTGACCACACAGCGCTTCTCCTTCTGGCCACTCCTCCGAAGGTACCAACGAGAAGAACTCGTTTTGGTCCTGTTCAAGCGATGGTGGACAATCAGATCACCAAGGTTATTATTGCTATGTATTCAAGCAGTATACATAATGAAATTCAACATGATACACCAGATCAATTACCTCCGGTGGTGGTCGGCCAAGCTTGTAAGGCAATGCTCTGTTGTCTGGAAATGCATGGTCTTCATTGTACTTCTCAAACAGAGTTGCCAAGCCTTTGATTTACCCATGCTCGGTCTGCTTTGGCGGCCGTGTCTCGGGCAGGATCTGATACTCCGCTATACGAATACAGAGGATTTGCTCGCTCCTTGCATGGCTGTACTATCCGGACCAACCACAGCATAGCCATGAGTGCTCCGTTGACTAACTTGTTATCAATCAGCTTGAGCAGATCCTTCACTTGACTCATTTCATCAGCATTGGGTAGCTCCGACCATCGAGAGTTGGCCTCTGGAATCTGGGTCACATCGCAGGGCACGCGCTTCCTGACCACATCTTGGCTCATGTAGAACCAACGCTTGTTCCATCCTTTGCAGGCGGACCCGTATTTGCTACCCAGCCAGGAGGCGGCTAGCCCATCCCGGAGTCGGATGTAGCAACCCCCAGCAATCTAGGACCCCCAGTTTCCACTCCCTTCTTCCACAACACGAAGAAGTAGCAGAACAAATTGAAGTGGGGGAATGCCCAAGAACATCTCACAAAAAGCGATAAAAATTGAAATGGACAAAATGGAGTTGGGATCCAGGATGCAGATGGAGATTTTCCACCAAATGCATAAATCCCGGGGGAACCCATTTACGGGTTGCCCCAATCCGTGAGGCACGAAGTCCTCGAACACAACAATTTCTCTTTCATTGGGGTGAGGTTCATCCTCACCTTGTGGCTCGCGCCAGACGCCCAGCTCCGCCGACGGTAGGAAACCCTCATCGGCGAGCGCCTGCAGCGACGCCCGGGTGGATTCTGATTGGACCCACTGCGGTCCGTGAGACGGCACCTCAGATCCCTTCCCTGCCTTCTCGCTCCCCTTCCTCGCCATGGATTTCTTGGCGGAAGACGATGTGGCGGAGAGCGGTGGTGGTGGTTACCCTAGATCCGCCCGATTGGGGCGCGCGGTGATTGGATCTACGGCGGCGCTCCTCACGGTGGCCGAAATGCCAGCGCAAGGAAGCGATCGAAGCAGCAGCGGTTGCGCCATGACGGTTTTCTCGCGGCGGCAGTGGAGAGTGGAGCGCTCGAGGGTAGTGGGGATTTGGTGCGTGGAAATGAATGAGACACGAACCGTCTCCCTCCCGCGGCGGTTGATATTTATACCATTCGACAGATGTCACCTTGACTTCTAGGGTTGGACCCATTTGACTCATGTGAATGCACACTTTAACCCTAGTGGGCCGCGGTTCAGTGGGCCTCACTTCCCTCTGCTCATTTCACCCATGGGGTCGGTGGATATTTCATTCCCCTGATTTTTTCTATGATAAATCACGGCCTGGTTGTCATAATTGTTCGGACACATTTCTTCGACAAAGGTGGGCTACATTTGTTACCTTGGGGATTGCACGACAGTTCCTGACAACAAATTTATTACACACTACAGTTTCCTGACACTCTGCTGGAGCATGCAACATCCCTAAGATGCTTGGGGACTGTTCCGTTGCTAAGTAGCACATTGGATTTTTTCTTAAAAGTTCAATATAAAATATTCTATCTTCCATCGAACTTGGGGACTACATCGGCCCACATCACCTTGCGGTGACTTAGGGCCTATGGTTTCTGTCCTCAGTTCATAAAAATTACCTTCATGGACGGTTCATGTTGACATTCCAGTGACACTTCTTGACATGTGTTAACGTGGGCCCACGTCCTAGGACGTGAAAAGAAATTTTCTTTTCTTAAGAGCATCATGCATCTTTTGACAGATCACTCGCCTTGACAAGAATCAGTGGTCGGAAGTAGACTTATCAACTGTTCGGCAAAACTGGTTGGCACTACATGGTCGACATTTTCACTGGTTGGCATCGTGTGCTCTGCAACTTCACTGGTTGATGTTACTTGGCCTGCATCTACGCTGCTTGGTACAGGTCAAGACGGCGACTCCCTCAAGATACATGGTGCTCGGGGACTAGCTGTGGGGGTGTAGACCCCATATACCCGCATGGATAGTTTCCAGGGCTGCTCGATCAGACGGCTCAGACCAGACAGAGTCCAGACCATTACCGACCAGGCATGTGGGCAGGACAACAAGACGGAGTACAGTCCATCTCTGACCAGGAGGTGGGCTGGACTACAAGACGAAGCCCGTGGTCCGCTACCGACCTGGATGGTGGATCGCGCAGAAGGATACTTGGCCTGCAAGTAGACTTGGTCGGTTAGTTTAGATTGAGTCCTCTTAGGATACGACGTAATGTAACCAACCTCTGAACATGTACCCTTGTCCTCCCGACTATATAAGGCGGACAAGGACCCCCTAGAACGCAATCCTTGCTCTGGCATCCTAGATCTAGAGCACTTAGAATTCTCCCGCATCATTGTACTCAGGTACTCGATAATATAGCAACAACCGAGAAGCAGGACGTAGGGTATTACCTTCCAAGCAGCCTGAACCTGATAAACCCATGTCTTGGTCATTTTTCTTGCTTCTCTTGTCTGGTTCGTGGATCTCAGCGAGCCCCCACCACAAATCTATTACCGTGGGGTATCCTGTGGTAGACTGCCGGTTAGCCTTAATCGACAGGTGCCATGTCATCAATCCAGGAGATTGACTCCCATTGGCCAAAAGAAGGGGGTGGCACCCAAGAGAGGGGGGGTCCTATGACATGTGGGTCCTCCTCTTTGTCTCTATGTAAACATGACATGTGGGCCTTCTTGCTTTGTCTCTATGTAAACAAGACATGTAGGCCCTCTTTGGCTCTTTTTCTGATAACCCCCTACAGAAATAGATATTCACCAAAACTTCTGGAAATTTGTCAGTTAAACCCCTAAGTCTATGGTGAAATTACAATTATGCCATTTTTAGCTATTTGTTGACTTCTGTTGCTTGCGTCATCTTTTCATGTAAAAACTTCTTTCCTTCATATATTTTTATTCCAGACTCCAAATGTAATACCCGGTTTTAAGAATAAAACCAGATATACACCATATGTGAGTCCTAGGAGTCAAATCCCACATATAGCTACAAGTCAAGGGTAGTATCAGTAAACAATGCTTAATAATAACGCATAGTAAAAGAGAAATATACCCTTAGCTAGGTAGCCATCAGTGGAAAGATAACTCCGATCTTCACGTAAGGACTCCACTCCACTGGATCCAAACTGACTAGTTGATCACAAGCCTAAACTTCTCCTGAGGTGGTAGGAATAGCAAGAGTGAGTCCATGTTGAACTCCGCAAGTATAACATCAAGTGTGATCCCATAACCACATGATCAAGTGGAACTAGATAATGAATTGCAAATAAACAATTTAAATGAACACATTCCCTCAAGTTTTCCAGGCCGCTCGTGTCCGTGAGAACGGCTATCAAGATAGTTTATTAAACTCTGCGCAAAGGTGTACACTTTCCCTGTGAGTCGTGATTTACCCTGTCGCCCGAGGTGGCTAACCTCTTAGCCCACTACCAAGGTAAGCTTCGCAGGGTTCACTATGAAGCATTTCAAAGGTTCGTCTAACAAGTTAGGGCCGCTAAGTTTCCTCATCAATAAGCATGAACCCTACCCGGATCAAGGGCTGATTGGAGCCCCATTTGCGCCCTTTCGGGTAACCACTAACAAGCTAGAAAAGGTCCTCATACCGGGCTAAAGCCGCAGCCATATAGCCCTCACAAATTGTACTATAATTCCCGGCTTTTGCCAAAGGATAACATTCATCTTTCATGTTTATCACGTATTCAT
>JAENPR010001516.1:0-142831 GCA_018135685.1 Themeda triandra
GTCTATGGACAGACATTTTTAAAGTTGGTAGGCATCAAAATAGTGTAGCACATGAACTTGCTCATTTTGCAATTAGATCAGGTCGTAGTGAGGTCTTTTTTGCTTCTTTTCCTGAGTTTGTTTTGTCTCTCGTGTGTAATGATACTCCTTAGTTGTTAATAAAGTGTTTGTTCGCAAAAAAAAAAAAAAAAAAAAAGTCCACCATACACAATAATATGCCACAGCCGAAATCAATGGATCAAGGGCATTAATTAATACTTCCTACTTGATCAGTGTAAGGGATCAGTAAAAAGGCAGCATTCATATCAATTAAGTCATACCAAGGTTGGGTTTTAGGTTGAAACTAGTTTATCAGAGTTCAGAGAAGTTTGAAGTTTGAACCAAAAGCTAAATTTGCAATAATTAATTTACAAATGAAAAGTTCAGTTGGGAACTAAATCTCATATAGTTTCGTTATATGAATAAGCATTCAAACATGTAGGCCTGAAAAATATCTGGATGAATTCTAAAGTTTGTGCAATGTACTGGTCACATGCATTCTCACAGGATAATTAGTTGAGATAGGCTCAACTTTATACACAAACTTCAAATTAACCACTTTGCCTGTGAAGCAATATTCCACTTCACCCTGTTCCGCATATGAATGTCAACTAAATGCAATTCTGACTTCTTAAGTATCATTTGTAACATGTGTGACCTCTTATCCCTTTAGATATAAATAATAGGTTAGATCAAATCCAATACTCCATTCCCAACACTCAGGTGGAGGGAGGGGTGATGACTATTATCCTCTTGGCTCAGCAAGGTATCATATCTACAGCTGAACCTCCTCCTTTTAGGTTTGTTCCAAAATCAATCTCCAATTGGCAATTGCCATTTGTGTCCATTACAATGCACAAGATAGAAAAAAAAAATACAGCTAAACTAAATCATTATCATGAACAATCATCCATCAAATACATGCACGTTTTAGCTGTGGTGTGCCATGCATACTACCAAATTTAATGAGTTACGCATCACTTTTATCAGGGCTAGTTACAGATTCTGACTTCCACACCAAATCAGAGGCAGCAAAATAATGGCCAATGACGCTACAGGTAGACCAACTCGATGAAAGTAACTGTTCTTATACCAATACCAATGTCAGAGCAAAAGGTCCAACCTCTAGGATGCAGAGAACAAGGGGAATTAACAGAAACTAATTAGAGTTGTGGTAAAAAAAACAGAAACTAATTGGAGTAGTGCGCTCCAACCTGATACAATCAACCAAGAGACTGAACCTCGCACAATCATTCAGCTTTTACTGCTTAATTGCTACTTCATAACAGCAAACAATTCCATACCTCCCCGGTTCAAAATCACAAGCAAAAAGAACAGTCAGGACAAGATACAGCGGGCACTTGCCTCCGGTTCCAGTTTCAGTTCCAGGCGCGGCGTCTCCTTACCGCTGGTCGGTGGTTGCCGTTGTGGCGGCGGCTCGCATCCCTAAGGCAGTAGCAAAGTACTAATAACAAGTAAAAAGGCTGTAGATTTGGTCATAGTACAAGGAGGCCTAATTACAAGAGCAAAAGTTGCGATTTTATCCGCCTTGTTGCTCGAGTAGTAGCGCAGCGGGGGCGACGCTGGCGCCGGCGAGAGCTGCGGCCGGTGCACGTCGGGAGTCCGACGGCGGCGGTGGCGGCGGTGGCCAGGAGGAGGAGAGCGGCTGTAGCATGCTGGTGGATTAAGCAGCCAGGCGAGAGCGAGGATTGACGAACAAGGAAGGAAATGCTTCGTTCTCCATACCATGGGGTACCGCCCGGGAAACAGAGGCTGCAGCAGGGCCAGGGATGGAGCCGATGCACGGCAACGCAGGAGAGGGCGGAGGGCCGCAGCCATGGTCGCCGGCGCTGCCTGCGTGCGGGAGCGGTGGTGCCGAGGAAGGCGTTGGGGTTCCGAGAGGACAGAGAGCAAGAAGAGGGATGTTCCCTCCCTCTCCCGAAAGGGCAGCAGAGGACCAGACTCTGGTTTTGTAAGCCGAGTCCCAGCTCACAATCCCAGACTCCCTGGAATGCACCATAATCTCATCGTTAGTGCGTTCTGCATATCCCAAATTCCCAAGTCTAAAACTCCTGGAGCCCTGGTTCCCATTGAAAAGAGCCATATTTTTTAAGAACCCAAATGTATTAGCTTATAGTAGGTCAGTTTGGCACTACAGAGTTCAGACATCTGTATAAAGTAAGACAAAAATGAATAGCTGCAATCTGTTGGGGAGATGTAATAGAGATTACAGACTAGCAACCCAGGCAAATTAAATGAAGCTGTATTGTATACATCTTGGAATCATTCTAACCTGAACGTATGTGCCTGTGTTACACTCATGGGATGCTCACGACAACGATACATAATGGCATTGCCACCGTTTATGGTCAAAAATTTATGGATTATCTACAGGGACTCTTTGCATCAGAATTTTTAGTGTCAGTGGGTTGAAGGTAGTAGTTTTCAGTAAACAGTTTAGATTTACCTGCATGGCACTTCTGATTTTCTCAAATACGAACCGCACATTATTGAACTAAGAACAAGTATTCCTGTTCCATCAAAAGAAAAAACTAAGAACAAGTATAAAACGCCCTCACACACACCCCACTCATTCTGTCATTCAGATATAAAATAGACATGCACAAGCAAGAAAAAGGCCCAACCAATGCAAGACCATGCATCTTCAAACCAAGACTTACCATGAACTCAGACTGGGCCAATCCTTTTGCCCAGGCCATGGACGAAGCTGTGACTCATCTTTACTAGCCAGCATGGCATTTCCACAAGTTTCACCAGATAATTTGTCGTCATGTTGTAGTGCAGGTCAATTCAAACAAACTCAATGGAATCCAGCACAAACAGTAGAAAACATATTGTTTAAATTCAATAGATCACAGGTAATCCAAATATATTCAACGGTATTAAGCACACATAGAATCCATAACTGACCGTCATACCATAGTTGCAGCAACATTTAGATTATTGAACATTAAAGATGTAGTTTTTGGTGCTAGCCACTGGATTATCTCCTAAGGGCGTGCCAAAGCACCCATTCGACCCTCATCTACTAGCGTGTGCTCCAAGTACCCATCCATGCTCCAAAGATTCCTTCTTACAAAAAAAAATCTCTCACTGAATAACAAAAAGATGACCTGATTCTAAATTCAGTTCCAGATAAAACTCCAGATGACCTTCGTAGTACTCAAATAAAAGATGCTAAACTACCGATATTGGTACAATCACTGAATCACCAGTAGTAGTAGAAGACATGTTGCAAACACATGCATCGGTAGTTCAGTGCTAAATATCATCGAGTCCCTGGGATCCCATCCGAGGTAGATGCCCCTTGGCACCTTTCCTCCAGTGTGATCATGTTCTTGTAACTGGCAGACAATTTCTTCACTCTTTGCCTTTCAACAACAATGCAGACAAAGCATTTATATCACTACTATGGCTGGATCATAAAACAATTAAGAATAATAGAATATATAGTCAACTCCTTTACCTCATTCTCTTGATGCGTTGAGTTGCAATTGTCAACTCATCACAACTTCCAACAAGTTTAACTAAATCATCCAGCCCCTTTTCATAAATAGCAAGAGCTCTCAGAAGATCATTTGATCCTTGATCAAACATAGAAAAAGCTTCACCATACAACCCTTCTTCGAATAAGCAAACAGCTTTCTCCAAGGTATCAATGGCTTCACCCATCATTTTAGACTGCTCCCTCAAATCATTCATTACTTTTTGAAAGACCAACCCTATGAATTTGTCAAACAAAGAAGATTAGAGGTCAATGTGAATGTAAAGTTCCCTTTCTCATACTACTGTTAACAGAGGGACATCCATGTAATCTGAATTTTTCTACTTCAATGCTGATGTATGTCAGGTTACATGTATGTAATCCCTAGAAGCTGCAATCCAAAAGACACCAAAGAAATTCCTTCTCCACTCCATCCATTCGTTCTATAATCTATACCATAATGCTGTCTGTTTGTGGCAAATGTAGCCACAACTAACTTCTGTTCAAGTTGTTTCTTATAGAGGCACATTAGCTAAATTCAAATTATAGCATAAATATATAGACCAGAACCAGAAGAAGAACTCGAATGTAGCCAAAAGTGTTGTTTGGTACCAATCAGTAATGACCCTATATTTCTTTACTATGTATTTCTTTTTATCAAACCATTAGAACAATGAGCAAGACAACACTAAATGAGGTTGCACATTCCTTAAAATTACAACTGAGAATCCATGCAAGTACTATATGCAATCATGCAAAATCATGCATCACAGTAATTTTGAGCTTTGTTGAATCATGTGACCAAAATGTACAAATCTGAACCAATTACAGATTCAGATTAACAGAAAATTCAAATGGCAGCTAGGAGCCAATGGGGTTACAACTACATGAAGAAAACCCCAGTAGTTGTTTTTTTCTAATGTCAGCAGCACTATGACGCACACTGAAGTATTTTAATTCTATATATGTGCTATCATCTGCTGCATGCAAAACTGTAAAGAGATAAAGAGTAAGAGGGAAACTGAATAACGTTCATCATCCTTATGCAAGTTAATAGAGCATTGCATTACCACATATAACCTCCAGATATATATCCAATTTGAAAGCATAAACCATAAAAGTGCCAGGCCTAGCACTTTCAGATACCATTGCCTGTGGATCAATCAGTTTCCTCAATGGTGGCAAAACATTCCCCTAGCAAAATTGGCAGCATCGGCAAGTATGATTAGCGATGGCAGAAATGGGACACTAGCATCAGAAAACTATGTATTTACCGTGCTTGAGAAGTGGCGGGTCAGGGTCGGCACCAAGGGAAGTGAGAGCTGCATGCGGCGACTGCCTGGAAGGACGCTAGTGGTGGCAGCGCTGACCTGTAAGGACGCAATAAGCTGTTGATCACATGAAAGCTTAGTTTTTCCAAGTATGTTTGGGGAATTGGGGTGTTTGGTAGCTGCAGCTTGTGGAGAAGCAATATCTTGTTATGTTATTTCCCATTTCTCATATTCCTATATTTTCTGTACAACATATTTTCCATTTAAATTTCTATTCATCCAGCCAAAGGAACAGTTAGCAAGAAAAGCACTGCACAGAATATCGAAGAGGACTAAACATAGTGCAATCAGCATTAGTATCAAGAGACAAAGTTTTAGATTCTACTTACATATTCTGATTTCTGAAATGAGCATCGCTATCAAAAACAGCAATGAGACAGTGGTGTAGTAATTTCAGCTAGCCAGTGCCAGTAATTGTACTTTCCAAAGTTACTATGCATAACCATAGTCTGGCAGCTCTCTGTGCTCATATAATCTACTATATAAAATTTTTCTTATTCACATCTAATTCAAAAGCAGCAAATGAAGCTACATCAAGAGCTACCGAATGCTAGTATGTACAAATTTCTACAGTGAACTTCACAGATAATTAAGAGGTTTGAAAACTGACTGATTTAGTGAGTTGTAAAATTACACGATGCAAGCCAAAGCCAACGGATTTAAAATAAACTAAAAGATTCAACATTCCCTCCAGATTCAGTTTCAATACCAAATAGCAGCAGACGAAAATACCAAGCAAGCTAGACTGCAAAAGAAATTCCCAAGCAAAACTGTACAAATCACTCGCCTTATGGAGACGGCACGTCGCCTGGTGCTGAGCGAGTTGCCGCGGCGCTGGCCGCCGAGCGCATCCCTAGAAACGCGTCGTCAGAACCAGACACGGTGGTTAGCCAGCAGCCGTGGCAGCAAATGGGGGAAGGACTCTGCAGCAAGACGCGTGAACTTCCGAACTGACCAAAGGTGCAGCCTTTTCTTTACCTCGCTAGCGTAGAGGCGGAGCATGGACGACGGCACCGGCGACGCACAGAGGGCGCGGCGAACGTCCGGGAGCCCGCCGGCGGCGCGGAGAGGGTAGGGAGGCTGCAGCAGGGAGCAGGATGGCGAGTTGAGAAACCGTGCGCAGCGGCAGAAAAGCGAAGAAATTGCTGCTGCGTGCGTCTCTCGTGCGTACCTTGAAGTACGCCGACGCCGACGCAGGGATCAGTGGCGCCAGCGTCGCTGCCCTCCGGCGGTGCGGAAGGAGGCGGAGGAGGGCGGCGACCATGGTCGGCTGCGTCCTGCGGAGGCGCCGAGGTGGGGGGTTTTGGTGGCGTGTCCGAGGCCGAGGGAAGTGGGGCGGCGCTGCGATGGAAATGCCACTCTCTGCTGCTCGCAATGCCAATCCCAATTTTGGTTCAGATTTTAGAGTTAGATTCAGAACTTTAGAAGCTCCCGCGTGAGAATTTTGACCAAAAAATTGGAGAGCCGGAGATGTGATTGGCTGGACACACAAAACAGTTGAAACAATTGCGCTCTCTTTCCAAAATGTAAAGTTAAATCCTGCATGTTCAGAATTTAGCATTCCTCAAAAATATTAATACTTAGTATAGTGCATAATTATCATCGTGATATAGATAGTCACATCTATCTATTTTATAATAAACTTATTTTGAGATATAAATGTCGCTAATGTTTTCTAAAAGTAGAGTCAAAGTTAATGAAGTTTGACCGAAATAAATACCAAAGCAACAGTTTTTTTTTTGGAACGAAGGGAGTGCATGATATTACTAAATGATTTAAGGTTAGATCAAATTTATATAAAACATATTAACAATAAATAAAATATCATCACAGAAAACACTCCTGCTGATGGTTTTGAACGAACTTCACACAGACCAACACAAATAATCGATGCAAAATATAGTAGCAATCATCCACTCAGAAAATACGATCACACCCTTACCCGGAGACCAAAAAACAACGGAATGGCCAACATTGCCACCCTTGCAAAATATTAGCTTCTCCATACAAAGAGTTATCACTAACCAGTTCAAGCGGCACACTTGCCGAGTACCAAAAGAGAAATGATCTTAAAACCTTACATCCAGTTCCATCCATTCAGAGTCCAACTCCATGTGCACTACTTTAGATATGGATTCTATGCAAGGAATTTCACAATGATCATCACTAAAAGACCTAAAAACATTCTACATGCAACTGCGGTTAGGATTAAAACAGAGGTCGACAGGCCCATCCCTGAAAACTTCTTGAGGGTCATAAACAGTGCTAGTGCGTTCAACTCTTGCCTGCCAAGAAAAACACAGGGAAAGCATACGTGTGACTAATATGTACGGGC
The DNA here is from genome assembly GCA_018135685.1 of Themeda triandra. Taxonomy (NCBI): domain Eukaryota; kingdom Viridiplantae; phylum Streptophyta; class Magnoliopsida; order Poales; family Poaceae; genus Themeda; species Themeda triandra. The sequence goes on from JAENPR010001516.1 coordinate 7,211, forward strand.
CATAAGTCAAATAAAGAACACGTTGCAAACCCTTTACCTTATGCCTTTGGAAGCATCTATCGATTTTTTATGAAACATCTGAACCTGTTGCAGAGTATCCTTTGCAAATGCAAGAACATCCTTTGACAATGCATTACTACTACTTGCTTTCAAAAAAATGCATTGCTACTACCGAGAGCTCCAGAAAGGTCATCTAGTGATTTCTCATATACAGCAAGAGCTTTGAATGCCTTCTCCAATCCATTCTCAAGCATAGCAACATTTTTGTCATTCCACGTACCACTTAATGAAGCAGCAGCTTTGCTACAGTTGTCCAGGGCTTCATCCAGAATATCATCCTGTTTCTTGACATTCTTCAAGTCCTCTAGTAGTCCAATCATTAACTCTTCACCCTACAGTTTGATAAAAGCAAAGATAAAACTCATTCGATTATTCTGGGTAGTTTGTTGACTCATTCTAACTCTAACCAGTTAGCACAGGTTGGTAATGCTAGAAACATTCATAAAAAAATGGAATAATTAAATTTGAACCAAGGTCAAAATATTTTAACTAGCCAGTTTTTGGCATGGCTTTGGCTTCAAAGAACATGCAATAAAGATAATATGTCATTGTGCCTGGCAGAAATAATCATTTTACATTTGGATGGTAATGTAACACTCGAGAACTATCTTAAGATGGTCTACAGTTAAGTATTCTAAGACATCTCAGTCATCCATAGACCATAGACAATAACATGTCTTAGCCAAATAAAAGGTACACCAGCTACAACTGTAAATACACCACAGCAGAAAAGGAATGGATGCAGGGCCTTAACCAACACTTTGAGTAAAAGGGAATCATATCATCATCATGTCAAAATGAAGTCAGTTTCAGATTCAAACTAGTTCTATATAGAGTTCTGAGAAGTTTAAACAGAAAAATAATGCACTGTACAAATGAAAAGTTTGGTTGGAATTGAAATCTCATATTTTGGTTATATGAATAATAAGAATTCAAACATGATGAATTTTAAAGGATGTGTGATATACTGTCCACGTGCATTCTTACAAGATAATTAATTAAAATAGGATCAACATAATACACATTACACGAACATCATATTAACCACTTTGCAGGAAGGAGTATTCCACTGCCTTCGTTCTGCATATGAATGTCGTCAATTAGACATAATCCTGACTTCTTAATTATCATTGCAACATGTGTGACCTCTTAGCCCTTTAGATATAATAGGTTAAATCAGATCCATTACTCCTTTCTCAACACTCAAGTGGATGGAGGGGAGAATATTGTCCTCTTGGCTTGGCAAGGTATCTCCCTACTACTGAATCTCCTTTCCCGTTTGTTTCAAAACCATTGCAAAACCATTCCCCAGTGTCCAGCACAATGCACACAAAAAAAGAAACAAATAGAAATAAAACTATGCTAAATCGTTCATGAATATTCATCTGTCAAATATAGGTGACCTTCTAGCTGTGGCAGGCCATCCATCAAATACAACCACCTTTTATCTGTGGTGCACCGTACTGCCAAATTTTGATGAGTTGCACATCACTTTCATCAGGTTAATTGCATATTCTGATTTACACACCAATTCAAAAAGCAGCAAGGGGCAGGTGAGGGTACAAGCTAAGTAGACCAACTTGATGACAGTAATTGTTCATATACCGATGTCCAAGAAAGGTCCAGCCTATAGGATACAGAAAACAATTGGGAAACAAAATCTAATTGAAGCAATGATCAGGCTCCAACTTAACTGCTACACTACAGCCAAGAGACTGAGACTGAAACTGACTGAATCATTCTGCGTTTACTCGTTATACTGTTACTGCATAACAGCAAGAACCTCCAAAGTTTTCCGGTTTAAAAATCACAGGAAAGAAAAGCAATCAGGATGAGATGCGAGCACTTGCCTGTTCCAGCCATGGCGTCCCCTTGCTGCTGGTTGGTGGCTGCCCTCTTGGCAGTGGCGCGCATCCCTACAGGCAATAGCAAAGTAACCAGTAAAACTTGTAGATTTAATCAAGAAAAGAAAAGCAATCATCAGGACAAGATGCAACGTGCACTTGCCTGTTCTAGGCGTGGCGGCGTCCCTTGGTGCTGGTCTGTGGCCGCCGTCTTGGCAGCGGCGCACATCCCTAGAGGCAGTAGTAGCAAATTAACCAGTAAAAGCAGTAGATTTAATCAGGAAAGCCTACCCAATTAGCAATTACACGAGCAAAGCCACGATTTTTATCACCTTGCTCCGCTTACTCGAGAAGTAGCGCAGCAAGGGCGGTACTGGGGCCGGCGGCGAGAGCTGCGGGCGGCGGCGCACGTATGGGAGTCCGACGGCGGCGGCGGCGGCGGGAGAGGGGAGCGCGGCTGCAGCATTCCGGTGGGTTTGTTTCAGCAATCATCAGGCGAGATTGACGAAGAAGAAAGGGGGAAATGCTTGGTTTTTCAATCTGCATACCGTAGACGTAGAGTACCGCCCGCCGGGAAACAGGGGCCGCAGCACGGCCAGCGGTGGAGGCGCCGCCGCCGCCCCGCGGCGCAGGAGAGCTTGGACTTGGAGTGCGGTCGCCATGGCCGCTGCTGGTGAGCAGAGGAGAGGGCCGAGGTGGTTTTCTGGGCCCCAGTGGCCAGAGTGGTCCGGACGTCTGTCTTGACTCACTAGCAATTCCTTGACTCTTGACTAAGCTGACCCACTGTCAGTCTCATACTGTCCGCTGCTACACACATCCCAATTCCCTCATTCTCCGACATCCAAGTTCTAGCCAAATTTTTATTATGAAATTAATATCAAACAACTTGATCGACCAAGTTCGTATGTTTGGATCCACCAACTAAGCTTTAACTCTTAACTAAAAATGTGCTAAATTTTAGTTGAGTTTAGCTACTTCAACCTAGCTAAAGTAAATTTATCGAGTCTATTCGTTGGAGGATCAAAACATCCTTGCTAGAGTTTAATTGGGAAAACTTTTAGTTGAATAAAGTTAGTTTTAAAATTTTAGCTAGTTGAGTTGATCCAAATAGGTAGAAAAACAATTTAAAGTTTGGTAAAATTATTATAAAATATACTTTTATAATATATCTATTTAAAATCGTGCATGTTGATAATATTTTTTATAAAAAAATAGTTAAATATAAGATGGTTAAATATAAGGTAGTTAGATTTTGATTAAACTTGGAACTGTACTTTTTAGGATGGAAAATTTATTTATTTTGACCTAATCGGCAGGGGAGTCCCTACCTTTTTTTTTTTTTGCTTTTCAATTAAATGAAAGAATAAAGGTTTACATAGTAGTACATAATTTTGAGGGCGGGTGCATACAAGAGGGTGTATTTTTGCTTTTTATTAGACGAGGCATCCCAGAGGTGTCATACATGTTGTGGGCCTTTGGTTGGGTTTCGAGACATTTCAGTTCAGACTTCAGATGGGGCAAAACATTTAGAAACTCCTACGTGTGCGTTAGAAGTTTTGGACCAACTATTGGAGAGTTGGTGTGTCAGACACGCTAAACAATTGGGACAATTGTGCTTTCTTTGAAATTATATTGTTGGTCTTACAAATTTGCGAACTTTGAGGACAGACACATCTAAGAGGGTGTATATTTTCAGATGATGCATCCCAGAGTGTGTCATGTGTGAGCAAGACGTAGTCGATAGTGCTCAGGAACCAGCTGGATGAACTGGAGTAAAGTGGCCTATCAATTTCTCTGGCATAGAGTAGCAAATCATCCATCATTATTCAAAAGAAGTACGGGCACACCCATACAGATTACAGAGACATACACTGCTACACATACCCATACCAGCAACTGCAACAGTTGTAAGTAGTTCATAAGTAGCCTAATTTGTCTGTCTAATAAGAGCAGAATGGACGGTGCAGCCATCCGCTTGCAAAATACTTATTAGCTTGTCCATACAAAGAGTTACCACTAATAACCAGCTCGTTAGGCTTCTTTTGGCCAAAAGAGAGATTGGCAAGTCCACCTCGTTAACCTTGTTTCTTATGTTCATGGATCACCTTCATAACACACGCTTGCGCATTCGTCAACGCTTGTCTGCCAAAAAAAACACAGGGAAAACATACATGTGACTAGTATGTGCAGACCATAAATCAAATAAAGATCACATTGCAAACCATTTTACCTTGTGATCTTGTTATAATCTTCAAATTCTTGATGAAACATCTGAAGCCTTCGCAGAGCATCCTTTGACAATGCATTACTACTGAGAGCTCCAGAAAGATCGTCCATTGCTTTCTCACGGCCAGCAAGAGCTTCAAATAACTTCACCGACCCATTTTCAAACATAGCAACTACAGTTTTGTTATCCCAATATCCTTCATTTAATAAAGTACTAGCTTTATAACAGATTTTCAGGGCTTCAACTAGATTGCTATTATGTTTATCCAAGTCCTCATGTAGTCCTCTAGTCATCAGAAACTCTACATCCTAAAGTTTGATCAAAACAAAGATAAAAGACAATCTGATCATTTTGAGTACTTCATCATAACCACTTGGTACAAATTGATAGTGCTAGAAACATTAATGAAAAATGGAACAATCAAATGGTGGAGACATTAACTAGCCAGTTTTTGGCATGGCTTCGAAGAACATGCAACAAAGATAATATGTCAATGTGCCTAGCAGAAATGGTCAATTTACAGCTGGAGGATTGTGTACACTCAAGGACCATTTTAAGGTACTTTATAGTTAAGTATTTTAAGAAATCTCAGTCATCCATAGATAATAACATGTTTAGTCTAAATAAAAAGTCCGCCAGACCCACCCTGTAAATGTCACAGCCAAATATCAATGGATCAAGGGCATTATCTAATACTTCCTACTTGATCAGTGCGAGGGACCAGTAAAAAGGCAGCATTCATATCAATGAAGTCGTACCAAGGTTGGGTTTTAGGTCGAAACTAGTCCATAGAGGTCAGAGATGTTTAAACAAAAAGCTAAATTTGCAATAATTAATTTACAAACGAAAAGTTCGGTTGGAACTAGAATCTCATAGTTTGGTTATATATGAATAAGCATTCAAACATGTAGGCCAGAGAAATATCTGGATGAATTCTAAAGTGTGTGCAATGTACTGGTCGCATGCATTCTCACAAAATAATTAGTTGAAATAGGCTCAATTTTATACACAAACTTCATATCAACCACTTTGCCTATGAAGGAATATTCCACTTCATCCTGTTCTGCATATGAATCAATTAAATGCAATCATGTCTTCTTATTTATCATTTGTAGTGTGTGCCTGATATAAATAATAGGTTAAATCAAACTGTTACTCCTTTCCCAACAGTCAGGTGGAGGGAAGTTTGACTATTGTCCTCTTGACTTAGCAAGGCATCATACCTGTAGCTGAAACCTCCTCCTTTTCATGTTTGTTTCAAAACCAATCCCCAATTGGAAATTACCATTTGTGTCCAACACAATGCACAAGATAAAAAAAGCAATACAGATAAACTAAATCATTATCATGAATAACCAGCTACCAAACACAGGCACCTTTTAGCTGTGGCATGCCATGCATACCGCCAAATTTAATTAGTCCGGCATCACTTTCACCAGGGTTAGTTACAGATTAAGATTTCCGCTCCAATTCAAAGGAAGCAATATAATGGGCCAATGAGGCTGACCAACTCGATCAGAGCAATTGTTTTTATGCCAATACCAATGTTGGAGAAAAAGGTCCAACCTCTAGGATGCAGAGAACAAGGGGAATTAACAGAAACTAATTGGAGTAGGAGCTCCAATTTATCTGCTACAACCAACCAAAAGACTGAATCTGGCATAATCATTCAGCTTTTACTGCTTCAATTGCTACTTCATAACAGCAAACAATTCCAGACCTTTCCGGATCAAAATCACAAGCAAAAAAGAGCAATCATGACAAGATACAGCGAGCACTTGCCTCCCGTTCCAGCTGTTTCATTAGTTCCACAAGCAGTGTCTCATTGCCAGTGGTCGGTGGTTGCCACTGTGGCGGCGGCTCGCATCCCTAAGGCAGTAGCAAAGTAATAACTAGTAAAAAGGCTGTAGATTTGGTCATATAGTACAAGGAGAGCCTAATTACAAGAGCAAAGTTGCGATTTTTATCACCTTGCTGCTCGGGGGCTTGCTCGAGTAGTAGCGCAGCAGGGGCGACGCTGGCGCCGGCGAGAGCTGCGGGCGGCGCACATCCTGGAGTCCGACGGCGGCGGCGGCGGCGGCGGCGGCGGCGGCCAGGAGAGGGGAGCGCGGCTGTAGTAGCGAGAGCGAGAGCTGTGGGTTTAAGCAACCAGGCGAGAGCGAGATTGACGAAGGAGAAAGGGGGGGGATTTTGCTTCGTGTTCCATACCGTGGAGCCCCGCCCGGGAAACAGGGGATGGAGCAGGGCCAGGGAAGGAGGCGCCGCTGCCCGGCGGCGCAGGAGGGCTCGGACTGCGGCGGCGGCCATCGTCGCCGCTGCTTGCCTGCTGGCGTGCGGAGGAGACGAGGGGGTTTCTCTTGGGTTTTTGATCTGGCGAAGAAGAAAGTGTCCTTGTGTGACGACCACAGCGAAGTGGGCAGCAATTGGTTCCACCGTTTGACACGGCCTTTTTTATATAAATTTCATCAAATATATAAAAATAATAATTTAAAACAACTCTAGGTATTGAATTTTTTAGAGACAAAGGAGTACGTAAAGAACCTTTAGACATGTGTTCTTCCAAGTTTGTGAGATGAAATGGAATTTATCTTACTCAGTTTACCATATTACTAAAAACCGTAGGCTATTTACTAATATACAATTAAAATTCCATTTCACTATAGAGTATATATAAATACTAATAACACACCTTTTCAAATGCTTGGCAACTTTGACCAATGTTGGGTGAATAAGGTGAGGTACATTTTAGAATAATGAAAGAAACAAAAATGCTTATCCTTTCTCTTTGTTAGCGAACATGTAAAATGAACAAGTTTACCAGTGAACATGCTTCCTTATCAAATTTGTTGGTGAAATGTCCTTTATACCTCTACCTCCTACTTCTTCCCCTCTTCCCCTTTATTTTTTCCTCGTGTAGTGAGGTAGGTCGTCGCGTGGCGCATGCTTGCCTGTGGAATTGAGGCTCGCAAGAAGGGCGCGCGCCGACAACGCCAAAAAGAGAGCGGGGCGCACACGCCCAGGGGAACTCGCGGGCGAGGTCGTCAGCGGTGGCAACGGTGCTCGCTGGTTGTGTTGGGGGCAGGTCTCGGGAGTCACAATGTCGTGGTGGCAAGTCCAAACGTGGTGGAGTCGAGCAAGTGCTCGATGAGTTAGGGAGCGACCACGACATGTGCTGGTGAGGATGTGGGGACAAGGCGCTCGTGTTTGGCGGATTTGGCGTAGGGGTGTGGGGTGTGTGCAACACTATGGGATGCGGTCAGCCATGGCGAGCAGGGGTCGCACAATAGGATAGTGTGGCCTCACTAGAGCTCATGCCGAAGCTGGGGCGGCCATAGTGAGCGGGCGCGTTCTCCGCGCCACAATTGCCCGCCTCGTCCCCGTCGTCGACCAGACTCCACCACGTGCATTCCTCCTTCTCCATCGTCGACATGTTCCCAGCAGCAACAGACCCCCCAAGCCTTTCCTCCCTATTTACAAAAGATGAAACTATAAGATTTTTGTAAATCAAATTAGTTAACTTGGATCAAATTTATAGTGAATAGGATAATATTTATATCTCCAACTATGTTTACAAAAATATATTTCATAACTAATTTGCATTTATCATGGATCATAATAACAGTAGTGTTCATTAAGTCTAGGTGCTCTCTGTTCAGTTCAATGGACTGCTCTGCTTGGTGCCTCTACTACATACATCTACCTAGTGAGTTTAGGTTTCTTCTTTTTCTTCCCATACATAGTACGAGATGACAGCGGAGGTTCCTTGCTTGCTGATGAACATGAGACGCTCGTCCCCCGCTGCCACCCCGTCGATGCCGCTCGCCGCCCCTCTCCAGGCCGCACAACGGCCCTCGACAGGTTGCTCGGAGTCGTGCTCGCAGTCACGGCCCAGGCCATGCAGCGGCCCTGGCCAGGTCGCGCGATACTACGTTTGCCGACCTGCCCCTTGCCGCGCTTGCTCGCTCGCCATACCACGGTGGAAGAGCAGCATCGACGAGGGGAGCCCGCTGGCCCCGTGGATGTAGCTCCGGTCATGGTCTTCGAGATGTAGCAGCCCCCGTCGACCATCTTCCTCGTGCAGGTGTGTTCTCCTCTGTTCTTTTCTCTTGTTTTTTTTTTCCTGATGCAGAATATTTGATTAGTGAATATAATTCTCTACATCGCCATCTAATCAAAGAGGGTCAGTATATTATTTTTTTTTTCAGGTTTGATCATATGAAATTTATGAGCATATAATATGTCAGCTTGTAAAACATACATTCATATTATCTGTGGCAGAACCTCCTAAGTAATGTGGCCCACATGCACTAATCCTCGTCTTAACAGACCTCAGCATTACTATGCATGTGTTCCACACGACTTATGAAGCCACGTCGATGTTCTTAACGAACACCGATTGAACCACTTTTACACTCATACCCGGGATCAACAATGGAGTAACCACAACATTACAATATTTGTTACAAAAATATATACATCGAGTGCGGAAGAATAATAACATTAAAAAGTTTACTGAGAATATGAATAAGTTAACTTTTACAAACTTAACTTAAATGTGGAAGTAGAGTAGAGCTACGGGAGACAACTTAGATAGGACACCTAAGTTGCGAGAGGCAACCAAATCATGTCGAGCCCAAATGACACAATCCTAGCTAGGAGCAACTGTCGGCACACAACAGGGGTAGAACAAACTACGAGCACAAAAGTACTCCGCAAGACTTACCCGACGAAAAGAGGGGAGAAGACTCAGGAATGAAGGCCAAATAGGACAAGGTAAGGCTTAGCGAAGATTCAAAGTATTTTGCAGAAAAGCCACTAAGAGTGAGTCCTTAACCTCAAGTTTTACTTTCCAGATTAGTCCTTAGGTTCTGAAGTGAGTCTAGTCTAGCTTGAATACAGCAGATCAAGATAATTCATGAAGATCACATTCTTATACTTCCATCAAATTCCTTCAAGTTCCATAAGTTACTACGATGTATGGTCGGAGGATCAAGTCTCCATAACCGAGGAGCACGACGATTCGAATCGATTTACTCAGCTGAGGATTCCTAAACACACGATATAAGTGGGACTCTAACCCACAATTATATCAACAATACCGTCGGACATTCTAGAACTAGTCACAGCTTCCGGAAGCCACCCGAGAGTACGGTCCTCCTCGAACCCGAGACCTTGTCCCCCGGGGATACCCGCTACTCCCGCCATCTCGCCACTTCCAGTGCACGGGCTCACCGTACTAGTCCTTAGATTATCCTAGGGTAAAGCTTTTCCGTAGATATGTGAGTAGTTGCAAAGTCTTGTCCAGCTGGCCAAACAACGGCCGGTCCTTAATCGACAAGTCGGAAACACTACATCAAGACTCCATTCCCGATGCAAGTTACCCGACCGGTCTCAACTTCATTATAAGATATAACTGATCCAGACCAAAGGATTACTTCGAGACGTCATTCGATGTAACCCAATAACCTGATCAAAGATAACATTGCTGAGTAATATTAACCTTACCGAGGGGTAAGCACTTCCTTTTGAAAATGTTTTCGAAATCCGAACTAAATTAGCAAGGCTAAGCATTGTTACGTATTTTTCAATAAAAGGGTTTCAAGGATGATGTTGGAATAATCAAGGTAGTTAATGCATCAAGTAGGTGATCACTCAACTCCTATTACTTAGTGCAGCAATACAAACTCAAGTGATAAAACTTTGCAAAATCAAGGAATGGGTTAATGGATCCGGGCTTGCCTTGAAAGTCGGTGTAGACGTTCTTCAACGACGTATCTGGAAGTTACGACTAATCACCAAAGATGGAATGACCTCCTCAGGAATTAGAGTTGACTCGACAACAACTTCTCAGGAACAAGATCAACAGGGCTCTCCTCGACCACGGGGACTACACGTGATAAATAAAATGCTTCAACATGACGGGATATAAACATGATGCTCGACGGAAACTAAACAAGATTAAAGACAAGTATAAACAATTACTTAAAGTATTGAAGATCATTAAGATTAATGACCTAGGGTCATCACTCAATCCAAAGTCACTCAAGAAAACCTGTCATCAATTGCCAAATAAACAATTGAAAATCTATTAAATAACCAAGTATAAAATAAAGATAAAATAAAAGTTGTCAAATAAATCTCAAAAATTAAACTTAAGCTCCTCATGGCCTGAGAAGACTACAAAATAATTTTCATGATTTTTGGATAAATAAATAAATAAATAAAAATCATGAAAGACTCATTTTTCAATTAAAAGAGCTAATTTTTGAACATAGCAAAACTACTCAAATTTGGCATTTCAAAATTTTCCTAGATAGAGGACATCATAAAGAGCATACACAAAAATTTTGAGAATTTTTGGAGCTACCAATAATTAGTTACAAAATAAACAAATATCAGCACTATTCACAAATTCGGGAAAAGAATAAAATCAAAGAAAAAGAAAAAGGGCTGCTTGGGCCGATTTTGGCCTGCTCGGCCCGGCAGACTGTGGGAAAACCGGCCCATCAACGCAGGCAGGCCGGCCGGCTCGGCCCGGCCGACGGCGGCGGAATGTCGGCGGCGGAATCCCACGGCACGGACGGCGTTCGGCGACTCCGTCAATGAGGAAGACGACAGCGCACGGCTCTCTGGGCGGCGTGAGGCGGCGCAAAAGGTCTCGGCGGGCGCGCAAGAGCTAGGCGGAGGCGATGGCGAAGGAAGATGGAAGGATTGGCTGCTGGTGGCGACGAATTTGACGGTGAGGCGCAGGGCGGCGCTCGGGAGCGGCAATGGCGAGCAGGGAAGAGGAGAAGGAACAACCGTCCTCCTCGGCCTTTAAGGCAATCAAGCGACGCAGCGAGGCGGTCGACACGCGGCGGCGAAGCTTCTCGCGCGAGCGCACGCTGGCACGGCCTCCGGCAAGGCGGCATGGGCGTGGCGGCCACGGCGACACGGTGAACGAGAGAGAGGAAGAAGATGATGACGCGCCGACGTAGCAGAGATGAAAGTTTGCAAATTACTCCAAATTTTTGAACTGCACTCGAAAAATTCCAAAAACAAACCCTAGCTAATTTTTCATGCTCTACCATTTTCTCAACTGGAGGATTTTCGAATTCTGAAAGGAAAATTGAATTTGAATCAAATTTTGAAAAGGGGACAAAACCCTAGAATGAAATATATGAAATTACTTTTGATTTTTCTAAAGAACTTGAAAAACTCCAAAACTATGGAATACTCAACTTTTCAAACTGCACATTTTCTCCAAAAAGAGTTTTTCCAAAATATGCATAGTTTTTGAATTATGGATTTAAAATAAAAGGGGACAAATTGTTGGAAAACTGTATTTTTAAATTTATTTGAAATTCTTTTGAAAACTTGAAAAACTTTGAACACCAACATTGAAGCTCTCATCAAGACCCACATTTTTCCTTTTTGGACCAACCCCAAATTCTTTGTAGATTTTGAAATACAGAAAAGGGGATAAATAGGGTTTTCGGGAAAACAGGGTTTTGAAACGAATTTTGAACTCGATTTAATTTCTACACTAACTAATCGGTCATTAGCAATCACAAGCATCATTTCATATTAAAACAAAGCATCACATCAAAAACAATATTAAAACATGAATGTAATTATGCCAAGATGCTCGATGATTAGGTTTTAACAAAACTTTTAAACAGGTTTTAGTTGTCATTAACATCTAGGATGTTACATTATCTATCAGCTAATTGTGGTAATATAACCACTGAACATTTGATGATGCAACTTTTACAGGATATTGTTATGACGGGTTAGTGTTTGTTGTGATCAGCTTGAGTAGCCTAGACTCCATGGGCCGCCCAGAGATCAACATGATGAAGGAGAAGTTCCTACTCGGCTAGGACATCGGCGGCAAGAGTCACTTTGTCTACATTTGTATGCAAAAGTTCCACTGATATGTTGCATTGAAGTATGATGAATAGATTTGGGGCAAATTTCAAAGAACACGAGGCCACCGTCAACAGAACAAGTAAGATTTTTTATGCAGACCTGCAGTAGCTTATTCGGCTATGAAGGCTTTCTCTGGTGGCACAAACTCAACTCCCTCCTATGCTGAATGAAAGATATATCACAGTTGTGGGACTGTGGGATTTTTTTTTTACATTCTTTTTCGCCTCGCATTTTATTTCCCATGATTTTTATTCTAATCTAATATTACAATATGTGATCATTGATTTTGTTAAGGTAGTCAAAGAATTTACATGATTTTCATTGTTAAATTTGTGTTTCCCTAAATAATACCGTAGTGTTAGCACGGGTACTATACTATTAAGTCTAGTTAAATTTCAATCAAATCGTTTGAAGTGAGAATATTATGTACGGATATAAGAAGAAAACAATTTTTTTAAACGGGAAAACAACTCTTTTACCACACGCGCAGTCTCCGCTTTGATGAAAATAAACTCTGACAATCTCAAAAAAAAAAAAAAAAAAAAACTCTGATGACAGTAGCTCCCAAAACTCGGTGGAGTCCAGCGCCTCGACTCGTCTTCCCCCAAATGCGACAACAGTGCGCCGCTTCTCACACACACCAGCATCCACCGGAGTCTGTGGCGGCGCCATCCCGTCCCGGCCTCCCCACCATCTCCGGCCGCCGGTAAGCTCCCGAACCCTACACGCGCTCCATTCCTCTCTGGCGCGGCAGATCCGCTGACATCCTGCTCGGTTCTTCCAAATGTGACTACCGTGCGCCCTCGTTCTTTCTCGGCCAGTGTCCGCGGCGGCGCCATCCCTTCCCGGCTTCCCCCACCGTCTGTCCGTCTCCGGCTGCCGGTAAGCTCCCCACGCCCTACGCGCTCTCCATTGCTCTCTGGCGCGGCAGATTCGCTCACACCCTGCTCGGTTCCTCCCTTTTCTCAGCAAGGCGACATGGATTGCCCCGAGGCCAAGAACGGCGAGGTCCCGATGGCCTGCCCGCCCGACGACTCCGTTTCTCAGTGAAGCGACATGGATTGCCCCAAGACCGAGAGCGGCGAGGTCGCGGTGGCCCGCCTGCCCGACGACTCCGTTTCTCAGGGAAGCGACATGGATTGCCCCAAGACCGAGACCGGCGAGGTCGCGGTGGCCTGCCTGCCCGACGACTCCGTCGTGGACATCCTCTCGCGCCTCCCAACCAAGCCCCTGTTCCGATTCAAGTGCGTCTCCAAAGACTGGTGCGGCCTCATCACCGACCGTCTCGGTTGCCGGAAGTTCCCAAAACCCTTGAAGGCTTTTTCGGCGGTGAGGAGATTGCGAGCTCCGGTGGTTTCATCGACCTGTCGGGGAGGCGGGTGCCTCTCTTCGACCCTTCCTTCTCCTTCCTGATGAAGCTGCCAGAGATTGAGGATATCTTCCTCTTGGATTCCTGCAACGGGCTCGTCCTCCTTGGGCACAGGCGGGTTCCAGGCATATATGACACGCTGGAGGTCCTCCTTGGGCACAGGCGGGTTTATGACATGCTGGGCTACATTGTGTGCAACCCCACCACAGAGGAGTGGGTGTCCGGTAGCTGTGACACTGGCAGCGACGATGAAGACAACGAATATTATGATAGGGACACCTATTTGATTTTTGACCCGGCTATCTCTCCACACTTTCATTTGATCCAGCTTAAGGTGGAATCTATGGTTGACGTGGAAGAGGTGCACACCTTCTCTTCTGAAACTGGGGAATGGAGGCTCAGGCACGAAGGCATGCACACAGGTGAAAGCGTAGGTGTTTCGCAACACACAATGGTGAGCATAGGTTCCTTCCGCTTTAACAGACTGCTGCAGTGGGCACAATTTGAAAATCAGCATATGATACATGCAACTGGTGGCGAAAGGAGCTCATTCAGGACTAGCCCATTCAGGAACATTGACTGGCCACAAAATGATCGTGGTGTTCTTATTTTTGTTGCTCAATCCCAAGGGCACCTATATTGCTTGAGTGGATGTACGACAGAGATTTCCCAGATGACTGAATTGTCCATTTGGGTTCTTGAGGACTATAATCCAGAAAAATGGGTTCTGAGGGACAATGTGAGCCTCTCCCATCTGTTTAAAAGAACGAGCGGTTGTTTCATCAATGACTGGAATGTGGTCAGCATTCATCCAGATCGTGGTTTGGTCTTCTTTGCTGAGAATTGGAATTGTAAGCTGATATCATACGACATGGATAAGAAGGAAGTGCGTGCTATCTGCAGTCTTCATGCCTGTCGTCAGCTTATTATCCCATATGTTCCTTATTTCACGCAGTCAACGACGCTCGCTAAGAAGGGATGAAAATGTTGCTTATGGGATACTCCGTGGCATGTTCAACAGGATCTTAATCTTCGAAGAATGGAGCAGCTAGCGGCTTGTATTAATCTACTAGAACTAGGTGATGCATTCTTCTGGTTCTTTATGTATCCCTTCTAATGCTTTAGGTTCAGTTAACACTGCAGACAAACTGATGCAATGTAGGCTTTAGCTGTGCTAGCTATCTAAATGAATGAATGTTGTTGCCTGACTTGTGATGATTTCTGTTGTAGTTGAAATGTTTCTTTTCCCATGTTCGCAGAATTATAATCATCTTTTATGCGGATCTGTGTTTGTGTCTTACTGGCAAGTGACTAGTGAAAATGGATTCTGCTTCCTTGGTCTTTTTTTTTTCTGATTCTTACTAGCGAGTGATTACTATTTACTCAATGGATTGTTTCTTGTGTTCTTTGTCTGGTCTTTTAGTCTAAGTGAATACATGTAACTTCCATATGTGACAAATGGTACTCATATCAGGAAATTTTAGACTGAAACCCTGCTACACCTTGAGTCGACATACTTGATGTTGGTTCCATGATATATATACCTTGTTCAAAACTAGCTAAGGTCCAGCTTCCATAGGGGGATTTGTGTTGTTGAGGATTTAATTCAAATCTGAAGTGAACTCTTAAAGCTTCTCTTGTCAAAATAGGACTAAAATTTTGAAATTTTGGAGGAATCCCTCGTCTAATCCAAATAGTGGGGTTTATTAATGTACAGATTGCCTCTGTGTAGCTTGGTTTTACTCTCTTGATGGCTCTTGTACCTATTAATACGCTGTAGACATGTGAAGAATTTAAACCTGTAACTGTCACATTTATCATTTTTGCTCCCTAGCTGATGTTTATTCACTACGCTGCCGGGGAACAACCTGACCCTTATAATTGGAGACTTTTGGGCAGAAACAAAACTAGTTTATAAATTCTGAATACTTGCTTTCAGCACCTGCTGTACAGAACTACAGATTAGCTCTGTGCAGCTCGGTCTTACTCTTTTGTCCATTAATCAGTACACCGAAGGCATGTGAAAAATTTGAACCTGTAGCTATCACATTTATCCTATTTGCTCCATAGATGATGTTTATTCACTATGCTTGGGAGTAATTGGAACCTTGTAATTGGAGACTTATTGTCATAAACATAACTTGATTGTAGATGCTAATTACTTGCTTTTTGCATTTCTGTAGAGTTGACAAATTAGCTCCGTATATACTGTATAGATCGGGTACAACTGTACAAATGAGCTTTGTGTATAATTTATACTCTAGAGCTGAGCTTATGATTGTACTGTAAGAATCCTTGCATAACTTATGTTTGTACTGAAAGAATCTTTGCCCGCAGAGTTGAGATTAGGATCTCAAACTGCCTATAGTTTGACAAATCCTAAAATTTAGAATTGTTTGGTCGTCTTATGGAAAAGAGTTAGCCATTTAGTGATGAGAACTTTGGATGGACTAGTTGAGATTAGGATCTCAAACTGCTTATAGTTTGACAAATCCTAAAATTTAGAATTATTTGGTCGTCTTATGGAAAAGAATTAGCCATATAGTGATGAGAACTTTGGATGGACTAATAAGATCAGCAAGCCTAAAAGGATAGAGGAATTGATATTGCATGATTGATCTTGAATACTTTTCTTTTTCAATGAGATACTTATGTCATCTGATTTCTTATCTGTTGAGCCATACACCTGTGATTTTCTTTTTCATGTCTGATAATACCCATACTGCCGGCGATTTAGGCGCAACCTAACTGGCAACAGTCCAAATAACTTCATCCCTTGAAATATGATCAAAATTGTTCAGGCTGAATTGACTGTCGACATGCTGGCGTGGGCTTCATTTGTGCAATCTCAGATTGATAATGATTAGCGTTGCTATGATGCATCTTTTCACCTTTTTTGTTCTACGATTTCTTCTCGTAAAGACCGATTTGCACAGTGGGTGAATAGTGCTGAATGTTGAGTGTTCTAATTAGAAAGGGTAAACCTGATTGTAATATGCTTCAATTCTACCCCACAACTAACATCCTTAACTTTTTTGGATCAAGCGAGAATGTGATCGATCTCTAGCAACTCAACTCTTACCCAAATGCAAGTGCGGCGCTTCCTCTGGTTGCTTCGCTATCCACATCGTCTCTGGCTCCTCCCTTTGATCAGTGACAATATCTCTTCTCTTCTGACGCATTAGGTTTGGCTAGCTTGCAAGCCTGTTGAGTTAAGACAATATATCTTCGGACAGCTTCTAAGAAGGGGAGGAAAGCCACGTCATCAGAATTTCTACCATCGTAGGATCACGGAATGTACAGCTATGATTTACTAGGCTAGCTTCCACCCGATTCAGCTTCTACTAATTCTATTTACCTTTCTTCATTTCTTCCCAGCTTCTCTGTAGTAGCTTCAGCTTCTTGTCTGAATCCATGAAAACAAATATATACTCAACTTCTGATTCGTCTTCCAGCTTCTTTTTACTTCCACTTTTCTCTCCCGTCGCTTCTTCCGCTCCTCTCCCCGACACCAACGCCGCGAAAAAAAGGACGCGGCCACCGACACCTGACGGCGCCGGCCCTCCATGCGCCGCACGGCGCGCGGCGGGCGCCGGCGGTGGCGTCGGGCGGCGCGACGCCTGGGCAGCTGGTCGGGACGGCGCGGCGGCCCCGGGCGGCGCGCCGGCGGGGCGGCACGGCCGCGGCCCGGGGCAGCGGCGTGGGGGAGGGGCCGCGCGGCGGCGGCGCGGCGCGCCCCTCCTACTCCTCCCTCCCATGGAGACCGCGGGCATGCGGCGAAACCCTAGCTGCCCTTGCCTCCCGAGGTGGCGGCGGGCAGTGCGAGGCAACGACGACGGCTGCGGGTGGCGCGCCGGCGTGGTTGGGGCCCGAGCTCCCCTCTCCCTCAACCTGTGTGGCCTCCTCAACACCTCGTCCAACTGGGGAGCTTGTGCTCCTATGCGCGACGAAACCCTACGTGCCTGTACAGCAGCGACGACGAAGCTCAACCGGATCCGGTGCCTCTATGGCCAGATCCAGCGTCTCCATAGCCACAATCATCCATCCTGTTAAGACTTCCGCTTTCCTTCCTTCTTTCCTTCCTTCTTTCCTGCTTGGTGCCATTGGTATGTGCCTAATGTAGTATGGGAATTTAATGAGCAGGTTTGCAGCGAATATATATGGACCTGAAATATGTGCTATGCAAAACAGTGAGCAAAACATTCAGGTGTGAAGACAAGTTGGCTCCAATCGAAGAGGATATAAGTATCTCAGCAAGCAGAGCAAGCCTCAATTGGTACTATTTCATTATCGACTTATTTAAATTACTTTGCTGGACTCATTTGATTGTCAACTTATTTGTCACCCGACTGGGAATATTCTAAAAAAATCTTTATTCTAGACACACATCCAGTTTTCTAAAAAGTTTAGAAAGTGATCCTGAAATTTCATGCACCATGGAGACTTTCTTAAAATAGCTTGGGCTGTACATTTTACTTTAACAAACTCAAATAGAGATAAGAAACGTGGTGACTATAATTTTTGACAGTACCTTCATCCTAGCATCCTGCTTCAATCCATACTCTTTATTTCAGCTGATTAACATATAAATCAGGTTGAAGAATATTTCTCTAATTACTGAATTAGTGCCTACCAGTTTCCAATGAGTGCTTCCAGTGTTGTTGCTATAATTGTTACCAATCAAAATACTGTAATATTTTTTGGAGTTTCCTAAATACCCGTCTTATAGAGCAGCAGATCGTCAAGGGAAACAAATATGATTTAGGCAATCCCATGAATGCACCCCTTTCAAACCTAGGTTTTCCTATGTTCAGAAAGTTACATAAAAAAAGGATTTCAGAGTGCTGGCCTTTTCTGTTGTCATGGCAAAATTTATGCAAAAAATGTGTTACTAATCACACGAATAGATAGACCCCATTCTAAAATTTGATCCATTAGCTTTTCAAACCAATTTGTTCACCCAAATTTGGGGACACATGCCTGTTTTTTATGTGCATGCATCTTTGGCCCAAAATTGGAATTTAGACTGGGCCTTGTTTGAAATTTGGAGTGCCTCTACAATTTGCCTTTATGTGACTAATTTGAAAGTTTCATGCCTCAAATATGATATTTTTGGTTTAAGTGCCTGTTAGGCTGTTACCCACCATCTTCTAACTGTTTGGGACACAAGAGTTCAATTGGTTTTATATATATACGAGCAGGCTAAATGCAGTGCAGACAAATCCTAAATTGAATATACATTCACATGCACAGCTGCAGTGAACACTTTGCCTGCCTCATGTTTATCTCCTATGAATCTGGTATGCTTGCTATCTCCTAATACACACTATTTTTCAGCACGTCATGCAAAATGGATGTTCTTTTCAGGCTGTTTTCTTTACCCATTCTCATAAGCCTAATGCAACTCATGTCAACTGCACATGCTGCTGGTTGGGTACTTTGGACATCAGGTATATGCTCAATGCTTCCTATGGTACCTTATAGCCATTGTTTTTTTCCCTATCTTCTTCAGAAACGGATGTAGGTTCAACAAGATTATTATATTGATACTCTGATTTCCAAATCTAATATACACTTATGAAAATTTTACTTATGTTGCAAAATAGGTTTCATTCAGTACACTCTTTACTGACCACACACATCATTAATCATTTACTTAATTAAAACAGGGGCCTCGCACACATAAAAAATTATCTATGTGTCGAATTTACACTCATGGTTGCACGTCACCGTAACTGCATGTTAGTTCTGTCAATACCATCAGAAGCAAGAGCAGCCGCCAACAGAAAATGGTTGACCAAACAGTTAGCTGTATGACCATAGAAAGTGATCAAACAATACTGTGATGTCTTTCTTTCAGCCACTATTGTTGCTTGATTAATGACCTTAGGTAACATGATGAATATACAACTTTTCAACGATTACCATTCTTTTAACATCTTGGCTCCCACGGGGGTAATGGATATATGGGTTCCTTTTTAAGAATGTGAAATCATTCACGGGTTTGGTTTTACCTGTCTCTCAGCTTATTGGTGACCCAAAACCGAAATTGGTACCTTTCTATCCTATTTTTGTGACAACTGGTGGTTCAAAGGGCCTAATTGAAGGCAGAGACAAAATTTCCCTTCTTACCTACAGTCTCCCAAGTATGTCATAAGCTGATTTCCACCCAGTGTAAAGCTTTATCTGAATAGCTAATGAATTATTCAGTATTCACAACCTATTCTACCTTCCAGGTGTGCAAACCTTACTGCCTGTTGGTTTGCCTTCATACTTCCCACTGACAATGTCATAATATCATTAAAAATAAATGTGGATATCGAGAAGTCGGTGGAAATGAAAGTGTCAAAAAGATGTACCACCATCCTGCTATTTGCTTCATAGATTCTTTGTTTTATGGATAGCTGGTTTTTAGCATGCAAAGGCTGCACCATACATTTAATTTAAGAAGTTCCATAATTTTAAGACAAGTTCCAATTCAATGGTTCTCTAACATAAACCTCATAAACCTCAATATATCATGCTTTTCATTTACTCCTTCGACGATCTGTAGGAACATAAAAAGATCTTAGTGAATCTTCCGCTGATGCTCCAACACAACTGGTACAGATATAGATAACTTTACAATTTCAAATGTAAGTCTTTTGCTGCATAGTTATCCCTTTCCTTGGTTTATGAATTATGACTGTAGCACTTCACATTGAACCAATATACTGTTGTCAACAATCAGATTTATTAAAGCAAAGGTTCATCCTAAATTTTCAATGTTTTGTTCAGACTTTAATTACTACATATCAGTTCTAAAAAAACTATCTTGGTGAATACACCTGCTCCCACAAGTACTCATGTGCAGGCTGCTACATATTTCCTATATTCGGCTTCCTGCTCCTAATTTACCTTCGCTAATATAGTTTTGTTTATCAGTACATGGCGCTCAGGCAGAATGACCACTGACAAAATTTGAAGCTACTCTCCCACTGGAAAACGATTTGGAAGAAGGATCTTGAAAATATCATAGTGATAAGAGGTGTAAATGTACAAGAGTGCAATACATTTAACAGGCAAGTTCTTTTACTTCTGAATCTTTGTTTACATTTCCATGAATTTTCCTGCCTTTTTATTGAGCCAAAAAGAAACATACAGGAAACTTTCGCTCAAATTTTTCCTCAAACGCAGAAAAGAGGAAGGGATTTCAAACTTTCTAAGAAAAAAGGGTCGCTCCTAATATTAAATCAGCACTCTGTACCTTGACGATGACTGCTGTTAATCTTGGCAATACTTGGAATCGTCGAGAACATATTGTCCCAACTCGAGGATTTTTGGTAGCAAACATGGATTTTCAGAAATTAAAAAATGTCAGTAGATAATAAATGGTCATATAAGTGGACAGGTTATAAACTTTGTTTCTAGGATTTACCTATTTCCTATGCCTCTACATATGGCAGTGTGTTGTTTTATCTATTTATTATTATAGCCACCTCCATCCTCTTGCTGCTTGATTATTGTGCGTGTTGTTGGCTGCTTACAGAGCACTTTAGGACTTCAATCAACATGGTCTTTGATATTTCTAAACATTTACAGGTTTCTGGTATGAATTCGAGCAACGGGGTTTTGTTACTAGCTGGCTGCGCTATCTTCATAAGATTCTGGTTGTCCCCAAAACGCCTAAATGTTCTACCAGCTTAGTATTCAAGTATACTTGTCAGCTCTTGCTTATCTATTTTTGTTCTCTTAGCTGCTAGGACTTTGTTCCAAAGGATGAAAATTAGTAGCCTTGTGTCAAAAACTGGAAGTAATATATACTTATGCACAGGCGTGTACATATAAATGTATAATTTTAGCATATGTTTACCTCTATAATTTACATTGCTGGCTGTGAGGATTTGCATCATTTATCTGGTCTGTAGTACCTCCATGTTAGATTTTAGCTCCAGAATTCAATATTGTAGTATGCATTTTCATGTGCTGTTGAAGTCAAGGCGTGCCTCCTAACCCCCCTTACTATCACTATGTTACATTTCTGTACAGAGGAATTCAGCCTCTGATTTGTATACCTGAATCTTCTTATTTTTTCTACTGACTATTTTTTATTTCCAAGCAGGTTTTCAAGAATAAACATGCTTAGAGGTCGGGAATACTGTCTTGAGAACAGAGAATTGCTGACTCTTATTTTTTGGTAAGAGTTATCTTTTACTTTACATGTAGAGATAACAACCTTTCTGAAATGTGACATACCTTGGGTTGCTACTGACGTGAACAGGTCGTGGCCATTGTTGATGCATAGAGGGTAATGACTTTGTGAGAACTGAGAACTACATAAACAGATCTCCAAGTGAAACCATGCTACCTTCCGCACATTTATTTTGTCAGAACTGAGTAAGCAGGTCTGCAGGAGAGGCCATACCACCTCGCTCCCTTTCTTCACCACGAATCAAAAAAGTCATACTGCTTTGTCCTATGAAACTTATTTAGGCTACATGATTAGGACTACTCTCCAATAATCTGAGCTCACCATTCCTTTTATAGTTTATTGTAACCAGCCAAGTACCTACAACTTACTGATTGTTTCATAAATAATATGTTCTCTTCAAAATTTGTTCATGAAACATTTTTTGCTTACATTTTAATTCTGCAAAATAGATATAGTGTACAGAAGCACTGAGCTTGCCCCAGAGGCTTCCAATTTGTATATACATAATTTTTTTTTTTCTTTATGTACGCTCTGGCCTCAATACTATTTCCATACACGGGTCCAGGTCCGCGCGGAAGCGCACGGCAAGATACTAGTGTTCACATATGCATGCAAAGCTTGCTTTAGTTATGTTAGTTATTGAAATCAATAATACTAGCCAACTTATGATGATCTGTGTTGAAGTTATATTTTCAAATGTTTTTTTTCGTGTTCACAGAATTATCACAATTCACAATCTTCTATGCTTGGATTTTTTTTTCTATAGACCTTACTAGCAAGTATTTACTATTTACTCACAAGGAATGAGTTGCTATCCTTCTGATGCTTTTTTAGTCTGATTGAAGTATTGAACACATGCATCTTCCATACGATGCAATCGTGCAAATGATGTTTGTATTGGGAAGTTTTGTACTGAAAGCTCTGTTATATTAACCTTTTAGCTGACCATAGTTGATGTAGGTTTCATGATAGATTCCTTGTTTAAATTTTGTTAAGGTCCTGCTTCTGTAGTTGTTTTGTATCATTGAGGAATTATAGAAATGTCAACTAAACTCTACAAAAATCCCTTGTCAAAATGTAAGAAGTGAATTCTGAAATTTTGGAGGAATCATTCACCAAACCCAGAGAGTGGGATTCCCTTAATAGAAACAAAGTGGTTTAATGGACTGTTTGTTATGTGCAGCTCGGTTGTCTTCTTATGCCTAATACACTGGTGGCATGGAAAAAATTTATGCCTGTAGGATGTTGCTGTCACATTTTAATTTTTTGTTCCCTAGCTGATGTTTTTTTTTTTTCACTATGCTGCTGGCGAACAACTGGTTCATTGTAACTGGAGACTTCCAACCAGAAACATAACTTGCTTGTAGATGTTGATTACTTGCTTTCAGCACTAACAATTATTGTTCTTTCTTACAAACAATCTATAGCTGTGGCGCTGAGCCAGGTACTTAAAAAAAAAAAAGTACAACTGTACAGATTAGCTATGTCTACACTCTGCAGTATGATACTTGGGAATTTTGAAGGTGCTTCACCAGTAACTCTAACCCCAAAAGTTTTTACTCATTTTTTTTTGTTGGATACTCTCCAAATGAAGCTGTAGGTTAGAGCCTTGCCAACCTGTAGGCAGAATGCTGAAAGTACAGGAAACAAGTACAGAAATGGTACTCCATGTTGGAGACTCTCATGTCAGGCTGTCAGATATGGAGCATAAACAGAAGTCAGAAGGTATCACCATCTTATTGCAGGCTCATGCAATTGAGCTGGGATGTGAAACTGCCTACAGTTAGACAAATTCCAATATTTGGTCGTCTTATTATGAGGAAAAATATAGTCATCTGAAAATGAGAACTTTGGAATAACCAATGGGATCAAGAAGGAACCTCAATGGATATAGTAATTGATACTGCGTGCTTGATCTTGAATGCTATTCTTTGTGAATGGAGCTTATCGCATCTGATTTCTGATCTTCAGCTATATAACTGTGGATAATTTTGGGCATGTTTTTTAAAGTTAAATATTTAGGCACTTTAAGGAACCTGAAACTTTGATTGTCTTTTCTGAAACTATATTTGATTATCTCCGGGAGGACAGTTGTGCAATCCAGATTGACTATGATAATCTTTGCTACGTGCACTTCTCCACTTTTCCTGCTATCCCTTTTTCTTGTCATAAAGATCACTATGCTCACCGGTGGGGTCAATACTCAAATACTTCTGAATGTTGAAAGAGGAAACCTGATTTATATATACTCCCGATCCATTCTGTTTGTGAACTAAAATTTGATCGAACCCTGTACCAGTATTCAGTTTTGACGTAGGAGCTCATACTGTTTGTTTAGTCATTTATAATTACACCTAGAAAACTCTAAATTAATTATCATCATACTTTATTCGGAGCTCACACATCGGCGTCTTACCTAATTATGATGCGAAGATTGGATCCATGTTTCTGGGTTCGGTATGAAGTTTTTGAAGCTCACAGGTTCATGTCTAATTACCAAAGTTCAAAAAAAAAAAATAGCACAAATTCTAATACGCACCCATGCCCGACCGAGCCCGTGTCGAAGACGTAGAAAAAGATGGCAGTGACTAAGGTTCTGGTGGCGGTGAGGTCAGGGTTTTACTCACTGGCGGGTTTAGAAGGAGGCTTTGAGGGTCGGCGTCCATGACATGGTGGTGGAGGTGAGCGAGACAATGGCGAGGCGGTAAGGGCGCTGCCCGCTGGTGCAACGGGATAAGGTGTTTGGGTAACGCTAGTAGCAAGGTGTTGTGGCGGAGCTCACAGGCGCCCTACCTTTGTATTAGGATAGGCGGAGTCAAGGGGTGGCGACAGGGGTTGAGGACGAGGATGGCGGGGGCGCATTATGACGGAGGTTAATAAAGGGCGGGGGCGCGAGGTGTGTCGTGTGACCGGGGGTGGGATGTTGGCGGCATGACCGGTGGCAACACAGCCGTTGGCCGCGGCGTGCATAGGAGGAAGCGGGTTAGGCAGGCCAGGCATGCGGACTAAGGAAGAAGATGGTTGCACGGTAAGAAAAGGGTGTGACCAGTTACGCCTTATCTGTGTCCAAATCTTAGACAAAGCCCGATATACCAATGCCTTAAAAAAATTCCATCATTCAGATTGTAAGAATTCTAAGTCTAAGAGGAAAGGAAAAAAAAACCTGATTTTACTCTATCGGACCTTCAGTGCATGTTATTTTTGTTTGCAACAAGCAATCATAAACGCTATCCAACGGCCTCCGATTGATCTCGGAGACAATGAAAATATTTAGCTATTCTTGGAATTACTGATCCTTTGATGCTGTTGAACACTTTTTATTCCACAACTAGTACCTTGGCGCGCGCTTTCGCGCGCCATATAGATTTGCTTAAGTTGTAAATTATGTTTTTTCAACTGTAAAGGTGAGTTCTAATAATTTTGTATGTGATTTCATATAGAACGTGTGATTTTAATGGCACAACATATGTGGAAGCAAACGATAAGCAAATGGCAGTAATTTGGGAGTGGTTATTTGTAGCTGTCTACATAACGTATATATACATAAATGGGATCTGCATTTTTCATACAAACTGGGATGTTGAAGGTAGTATCTTGCAAGTTATGAGGGCTCGACTGCATCCATCCAGTCCCAGCGATCACTTCCTAAATTGGGAGGGTGAGCCATCCCATACTAACATTTTAAGAATTACCAGCAATATTGCGCCTTCACCTGAAGAAAACTCCTGAATATTTGGAGCACCACCAACATCTGGAATAGAACCTGTAGTGAAGGGCAAATGAAATATTAAATCATTGATTGAATTCTAGCTATATGGGGACAAACTGATGTCAATGAAAATCAAAGGTCAGGTGAGTTCTCTGTTTAGTTCTTCTTTATAGTTAAGGTGTTCTTTCTATAATTTAACTTTTTTTTTTCTCGGGATAACTATCATATGGATGTTGCTATAGCATAGGATAAGACAAACACTTGCACTTCCACAATACGATGAAGATGAACACAACAATTACTATTAGAAATACCGGAGCACTCACATGTGTCATGTTCTCAACAAACATTTAAAGAACTACCAGCAAGCCTAGAAAATATTTAATTAATAGTTTTAGTGTACCACAAACAAAATTGTGAGCCATCCCATACTAACATTTTAAGAATTACCAGCAAAATTGCGCCTTCACCTGGAGAAAACTCCTGAATATTTGGAGAACCACCAACAACTGGAGTAGAACCTGTAGTGAAGGGCAAATGAAATGTTAAATCATTGATTGAATTCTAGCTATATGGGGACAAACTGATGTCAATGAAAAATCAAAGGTTCATGTGAACTCTATGGAGACAGACTCAGTCAATGCTTAGGTGAGTTCTCTGTTTAGTACACGTTCTAATTCCCAGATATTTGTTAGAAGTGGCTTATATGTGTCAGGTGAGTTCTCTGTTTAGTACACATTCTAATTTCCATTTTCAGCATGTGACAGATTCATTATTAGCATGCTACATACCTCATATGGGTCTCTAATAATGTCCACCCACAATCTATATGTGTCAAATGGGTTTGTCATAAGAAAACGTAGAAGCCCAAAGAGATCATCAAGCCTGCGTTGTATTGGGGTTCCTGTGATACACCAACGGTGTTGAGCATTTAGCCTCAATGCCATTTCAGTCACAGAAGTCTTGCTTGACTCTACCATCGAGCTTCATCCAAACAAAGCCGCCACCGGTGGATCCTTGTCGGGACAGTTGGAATGACAGGATATCTAAAGAGCATAATGGTAGTTCAGCACAGGTTCAAGCAAGTTATTTAACTTATTGATAAACAGCATGTCTGGATAACAATGGGACTTGTCCAAAAAAAAAAGATGCTAGACGTCAGTAGTAGGTTTAGCTCCATCATTAATTTTGTTTTAATTGAAACAATTCTTTTACACATGCTTTTTAGGACAATTTATTGTACACATGCTAGCAAGAATATTATAGCTATTTATACTGAGACAACACATAAGGATGAATCATGCAACTACCTTTTCCTAAAATTTTGGAAGCAGATCTTCCTAGGGTTATATTTTCCAAATAATAACAGTAGTTTGAAAAGTACAAATGAATCTGAAATCGTGATGAGGATTAGGCGAGAGAAACTTACATTGTCTTTAAAAAGTTTGCGGGAAAGAAATTTCTACGGCCGTGTTGGTAGTAGGGAACCCGTGTTTGATTGATCACCTGCCCGAGAAGACATCATTGTAGTATGAACTGACCATTGCCATTGCGATGTCAACACCGCCTATTACTCTTTTTTCCTTCGATGGTATATATCTAAAGTTTTTTCCCCGGGAAAAAATGCTATCCCCCATGTGAGACAAAAAGCACACCTAATAAAAATATAAATGAGTATGGCTGTCAACACACAAAGCGGATTACAGTTCTTTCCTCTTTACGTAAAACACATTAGAACCATTGTTAGGATCCTCATTCTTGGCACCAACCAGATCAAGGACCCTCGGAGGGTTGTTTATGGATATCTATTTCCTGCAACCACAAAATGTTCCAAGCATATGAAAGGTCATAACAATATATGGAAAACTATGTGAAATGTGTCGCTAACCACTTTCTAGCAGAGAGTTGATTCTTTCACAAGGGATTGGCATTGGTATGAAACCTTGGAACCAACCAATGCACTGAGATCGGAACCTTACAACTAAAGAATGGCAGCTCTCAGAGATTTCATAATACAGTAACACGTCACTCTGATTTGGCAGGCAGGCAATAATGATCTAGCAGAGATTTCGAGAATGGAACCTTACCAAGACAATAATGATCTAGCAGCAGGGAAGTTGGTCTATCCAGATTAACCGTAGTGAACTCGAACTCTGAAATTATCACAAAGAGAAAAAGGAGGAGCATTTGTTAGTGTTGGTTAACCACAACACTTGTATTCATATTCAGAAAGAATAAATAGGCTCTAAAATTACTGAACTTAGTGTTTTGCAATAAGAAGGATGTATGCTTTAACCTCTGAGGTTCCATATAAATAGGTAGGGTCAACCAAACCAATAGAGAAGAAAATGAGGTTTTATTTTCATATGGCTTTGGCCCGATTTTGTGCTCATAATTTAAATATTTGTTCACATTTGCCCTTTGAGAATTGGAAGAAACCTCTAATGCAAACAAAATATGATAGGTAATAAGGTTCCAGACAGTAAATGAACACGATCAGTATTTTGTAGGGCAGTCTTGATAATGTGACATCAACGAAGCAAGTTTTGAGACCCAACAAGACAATTCACAGTTAGCATAGCAAACTGATGTCACAGGAAATGCAAGCAAAACTGCTTGAGATCATAGGTCTAGAAATTACTGTTGAACAGCTTGAACTTTCCTAATTGATCCCTATCGATGAACATGCACATTAACCAAACCCAAAGGCCAATACGTAGTTGTTGTGCACATAAAAGCTATTTCTGCTGAAAATATGTATCACATTGATCAGTTTCGGCCCAGTACGCCTTACCTTTTTTTTTGTCATGGCTTTCCGGGATGCATAGGAAAGTTGGGAAAGAGGTTTGGTGCCATGATAGTCCACGACACCACCGAGACGTGATCTTCTCTGGATTCTTAATGTGTTTTAGAGTTTGAGAAGATGCATCGTGCTCGACCTTCGACGATCGTTCCAACACACTTGTTGCAGTACAACACATTGAAACAGAACATCACAAAATAAAAATGCAATTATTAGAAAAAAAAAGACATGTTTTGCTTGGACCAGATAGCATGTTTAGTTGTGTAATCTTTGCTCACCAGCAAGCCTTCAACCTCTACATGGTTTACTGAAGCCGGATGATTAGACTGAAGGCAAATCACCTGCAGAGTGCAGAAAAGAACATTGATAAGAGGGTAAGCTAAATCTACATCAAACTTAATATATTACAGTCCCCGCAGAACAGAAAATGGTTATAAAATGAAACAGCCCAAGGCGGCAGCTGGTTCAATACTATTTTCTTTTATATATATGAAAACAGCCAAAAATAATGCCTTGTGATTGCAGTAGAAGGTATAAGCAGAGCAGACTTGGGGCTTCTAAAGTACAAAAAAAATTAGCTTCAGCCAAGCTGAAAGTTTTTGAGGCCAGAGTGAAGGTTTGTGAGCAAGTAAAAAATAGCCATCGTCGCTATTAGTTGGAGATATCACTGAGTGAAATTTAGCCTATTAGCCTGGAATATGATGATTGAGTATAAAACAGGTACAGAAAAGCATAAAGCTTGAATGACAGAATTTTTTCCAATGAAGCCTATGATACGTTGAACCTTTCTTTTGTCACAAATAAAAAGGTTTCGTTGTAACCAATTGGACCATATATCAGTCAATTTGCAATGACTGAAATATATGTCAAACATTATATATCAGAAAAATATATGTCAGAATCTTTGTATAGAAATAGGCTTGAGTGGAACAGAAATTCTTCAGTTATGACTGAAATAGGCTTCAGTTAATTAGATATAAAAGAGTATCTTCAAACATTGAAGTACTTATATCTGGGAAAGAAAATGATAGACGCTATGGAACAGAATGTATACCATTCTAATTAATAGGTAGGAAATACATGAAGCTATCAATACATGATATAGGTTTTCATACTTGACACTAACCTATTCACCTTTAATTAGTTATTCTAGAAAGTAGTTACTCCTTGTCAAAGTTTCTTCAACTTCCATCTCAGGTAGCAGTTTTTGTCACAACATTACAGCTCATACTACATATCAAAAATGACCAGTGTAAACCAAAACATGGCATTTTTTTTGTGACAAAAACTATGGAATTTTGGTGATAACATTATAGCTCATATTGCATATCCAAACTGCATATCCAAACTGATCAGTATTCACCAAAACATGGCATGTTTTTTTTTTTTTTTTTTACCAAAACCATGGCATAGATATGCCAGGACCATGCTTATGAATGAAATAAAATCTCATCACATGTATACAGTAGTATGTACGTAGTCCTAAAAGGCATGGGAGGATCAAGCATGATAACAAAAATATAGGTTTGAGATAACTACAACATTCAGGCATGTGCATAAATAGATACGAGAGAGATGGATTTTGACCTTGGTAGGGGAAAATTCTCAAGTGGCTGTAGCTCCCTGCAGTACAGCAGCAAACGAAAACAAAGCACATTATTCATAGGACTTTGATTTTGCTCACATCAATGGAAACTAACTTCACACAAGAAAAATGTAGAGTAAAGCTTTATGTAGAACGCAGCCAGGGTTCGATCTGTGCCGCTGGCAACGGAGGTCGCCGGATCCCAGGCCGCCGACGATGGGGCGAAACCCTAACTTAGACCATCGCGGCCGCCTCGATGTAGTAACCCTAACCCTAACCCTAACCTGGGGGCCACCATGAACATTACCTGCGAGGAGCTACGCGGGGAGGAGATGTGGAGGCCGATAGAGAGGGAAAGGGGAGGGGTCCGGGCACGGCGGGGGCGCCGTGCCACCCGCCCCGCTGCTGCCGCGCCGCCCCGCTGCTGCCGCGCCGGCCGCTCCGCCAAGCCACGCAGGAGGAGGAGGTGGTGGTGGAGGAGGACGGCGCCGAGGAGGACGGCCACCGCCGCCGCTGCCTGCCGCGTGCGGCCGGCGCCGTCGCGATCGCCCCTGCTCGCGTCGCGATGGGGAGGAGAGGAAAAGTTACGGGAGGGAGAGAGGCGAGGCCGGCTTCTTCTTCTTTTTTTTTTTTTTTTTTAAGAAGTGGAAGCTAGGAGAGGAGAAGCTGAAGCCCTATATTTATTGACTTGGTTAGATTCTATGAGAAGCCGGAGCTGGGAGTTGGAAGTCGGGTAAAAGTTAACAGAAGCTGGTAGAAGCTGCTTCTCGTTTAAAACAGATTCTGCAGATCTGGGCCGTTAATTCGAGATCCGACGGTTGAAAAAAAAAAATGGTGACGTGGATAGCGGCTTCTTTCTAGGAGCTGGTCATCTTTGTATTTGTAGAATTACCCCTGCCTCTGTTTCGACTAAGGCCTTGTTTAGATCCCCAAATTTGCCACCAAATTCACTATGCAGAATTCCTATTCCCCGTCACATCAAAATGTCGGCCCATGCATGGAGTACTAAATGTAGATGAAATTAAAAACTAATTGCACAGTTTGATTGTACTTTGCGAGACGAACATTTTGAGCATAATTAGTCAAAGTTTGGACAATTTTTACCAAATACAAATGAAATGCTACAGTGCGCTGATTTGACACGGCACTATGCAAACTCCCAACTTGGGCCGGAACTAAACAAGGCCTAAAACAGAGCGAGCGACTGGGACGGGACGGAACGCCTCGCCGCCGCCGCCGCCAGGCCTCGCCATCCTGGGCGCCGCCGTCGCCGCCAGGGCTTGCCAGCGCCGCCTCCCACACGCCGCGCCCCCTCGCCGTTGCTGCCTCTCACGGCCCCGTCTGCCCCCGCCGCCGCGGAGAGCCGGTGTCGCCAGCGCGGCTCCCTTCTCAGCTTCCCCCACCGTCTCCGGCGGCCGGTAAGCTCCCCAAACTCTACGCTCTCCGCTGCATTACTCTCTGGCGCAGCAGATTTGCTCACCCTCGGCTCGGCTCCTCCCTTTTCCCAGCGAAAGCGACGACATGGATTGCCCCAAGTGCAAGAGGGGCAAGGTCGCGGTGGCCTGCCCGTCCGACGACGCCCTCGTGGAGATCTTCTCGCGCCTCCCCGCCAAGCCCCTCTTCCGATTCAAGTGCGTCTCCAAAGACTGGTGCGGCCTCATCGCCGACCGCCTCCGCTGCCGGAAGTTCCCCCAAACCCTAGAAGGCTTTATCGCCCGCGAGGGACATCATAATGACGACGAGAATGAAGGCTACGATGCTTTCATCCTGTCGGGGAGGCCGGTGCCACTCGTCGACCCTGGCTTCTCCTTCCTGTCCAAGTTGCCAGAGAGTGAGAGGATCATGTTCTTGGATTCTTGCAATGGTCTTGTACTCTTTGAGCACGGGCGGCTTGTTTCATACAGTGACAGCGACGATGAAGACATTTACAACGACGATGAAGGCAGCAAACATTTTGACTCGCTGGGCTATATTGTGTGCAACCCCGCCACTGAGGAGTGGGTATCCATGCCCAGGCCTAGCTATATTGACAGCGACGATGAAGACAGTGACAGCGACGATGAGGCCTACCTATCTGATGAGGATCGCACCTATCTGATTTTTGACCCGGCTATCTCTCCACACTTTCAGTTGATCCACCTTAGGATAGAATATATAGATGAGGTCTTGAAAGAGGTGCACACATTCTCTTCTGTGACTGGGTCATGGAGCCAGGAAGTCGAAGGTGCACCGAGCAATACCGTGGTGAGCAAAGGTGTCTGTTGCTTTGATGGCATGCTGCACGTGGGTGTCCGTCAGACCCACCTCCCTTCTGAACACAAGCATATGATACTTGCAGTTGGTGGGGAGGGCAAGCCATTTAGGACCTTGCAGTGGCCAAAAAAGGATCGTGGTTCTCTTGTTTTTATTGGTCATTCCCAGGGGCACCTACTTTGCCTAAGTGGATGTAAGACAGAGCATTCGGAGATGACCGAACTTTCCATTTGGGTTCTTGAGGACTACAATGCAGAAAAATGGGTTCTGAGGGACAATGTGAGCTTCTCCCAGCTGTTTGGAAGAATGAGCGGTCGCTGCCACGTAGACTGGAATGTGGTTGGTATTCATCCAGATCGTAATTTGGTCTTCTTTGCTGAGTATTGGTATATGAATCATAGGCTGATATCATATGACATGGATAAGAAGGAAGTGTGTGATATCTGCGATCTACGCGGCTATCGTCGCCCTATTATCCCATATGTTCCTTATTTTGCGCAGTCAGCAGTGCTCGCTAACAAGAACTGAAATTGTTGCTTATGGGATATTCCGTGGGATGTCCAACCGGAATTTAATCTTCCAAGAATGGAGCATCTAGCAGCTTGTTTAGATCTACTAGAACTAGGTGATGCATTCTGCTGGTTGTTTATGTATCCCTTCTATTCTAATGCTTTAGGTTATGTGTCCCTTCTAATGCTTTAGGTTCTGCAAATAAATTGATGCAAGCTAGGCTTTAGGTGTGCTAGCAATCTAAATGAACGAATGTTGTTGCCTGACTTGTGATGGTTTCGTTGAGGTTAAAATGTTTCTTTTCCCATGTTCGCAGAATTATAGTAATCTTTTATTTATTCCTGGATCTGTGTTTGTAGTCGTACTAGCAAGTGACATGACAAAGGATTCTGCTTCCTTGGTCTTTTTTTTTCTGAACTTACTAGCGAGTGATTACTATTTACTCACAAACGAAATGTGTGTCTTATTGGAAGTGATTAGTGACAATGGGTTCTGCTTCCTTGGTCATATTTCTTTTTGGGCCTTGCTAGCAAGTGACTACTAATTACTCACGATGGCTTTGTTTCCTATGCCCTTTGTCTGGTCTTTTAGTCTGACTGAATATGTGTACTTCTAAATGTTGGACAAATGATATTCATACTAGGAAATTTTCGACTGATACTTGTTTTCAGCACCTGCTGTACAGGTTAGCTCTGTTCAGCTCGGTCTTACTCTTTTGTGTCCCCATTAATCAATACATCGAAGGCATGTGAAAGATTTGAACCTGTAGCTATCACATTTATCCTATTTGCTCCATAGCTGATGTCTATTCATTATGCTGCTAGGGAACAACTGGAACCTTGTAATTGGAGATTTATTGCCAGAAACCTTGTAATTGGGAACAACTGAAACTATTCATTATGATGCTAATTACTTGCTTTCTGCATAGCCTATGAAAATTATTCTTCTTTTTTACAACATCTATAGCCGAGCCAGGTAATTTATGAATAAATTGGGTACAACTGTACAAATTAGCTCTATTTATAATCTATACTCTAGAATTTAGCTTATGTTTGTACTGAAAGAATCCTTGCATGGCTTATGTTTGTACTGAAAGAATCTTTGCTTGCAGAGTTGAGATTACATCTCAAACTGCCTATACTTTTACAAATACTAAAATTTAGAGTTTTCTGGTCGTCTTATGGTAAAGAACTAACCATATAGCGATGAGAACTTCGGATAGACTAATGAGATCAGCAAGCCCAAAAGGATAGAGTGGAATTGATATTGTGTGATTGATTTTGAATGCTTTTCTTTTTGAATGAGATACTTATCATCTCATTTCTGATCTGTTGAGCCATACACCTGTGATACTTATGTCCCATAATATTACCCACACTGCTGACTACTTAAGCACAATCTAACTGGCAATACTCCGAATAACTTCATCCCTTGATATATGTTCAGGCTTAATTGACTGTCCACATGCCAGCGTGGGCTCCCTTTGTGCAATTCAGATAGATTCTAATTACTGTTGCTATGATGCACCTATTCACCTTTCCTGCTCTACATTTTCTTCTTGTAAAGACTGATTTGCACACTAGGGTCAATGGTGCTGAATGTTGAGGGTTCCAAATTAGAGAGAGCAAACCTGATTGTAATAGGCTTCGATTCTACCCCACAACTGACATCCTTAACTGGACAACTCAACTCTTCCCCAAATGTGAGTGTGGCGCTTCCTCCGGTTGCTTCGCAAATCACATTGTCTCTGCCTCCTACCTTGGCTAAGCATGTTGAGTGTTGACATATGCATGCAAGCTAACTTTAAATGGATGATGTATGCCAACTTATGATCTGTGTTGAAGTTATATTTTCAAATGTTTTTTTCGCGTTCACAGAATTGTCATAATCTTGTATGCTTGGATCTTTTTTTCCCTCTATTTGTACAGACCTTACCGAGTAATTACTATTTGCTCGCAATACATGTGTTTCGTCTGTCCTTTTCTGTTTTTTATATCTGAATGGACACATGTATCTTCCATATGTTGCAAATGATGTTTGTAACAGGAAGTTTTATACTGAAAACTCTGTTACATTAACCTTTTTATTGGTCGTAGTTGATTCTGGCTTCATGATAGCTTGTTCACATTTAGTTGAGGTCCTGCGTCTATAGGTGTTTTGAATGTCGAGGATTTTTATTGAAATAAGTCTAGGAAAATCCCTTGTCAAAATATGATAAGTAAATTCTGAAATTTTGAGGAATCCTTTCACCAAATCTAGAGAGTGGGATTCTCTTAAGATTAAATAGAATAGTTTAATGTCTTGTCAGCTATGGATCATATAAAGAAGTCAGAAGGTATCACCATCCTATTGATGTTTGTATCGGGAAGTTTTGGACTGAAAGCTAGCTGTGTTACATTCAACCTTTAGTTGGTCATAGTTGATGCTGGTTTCATGATAAGTCATAGTTGGTCATAGTGGGATTCTCTTAAGATGCTTGTTCAAATTTAGTTAAGTCTTGCTTCAATAGATGTTTTGTGTTGCGAGAATTTTATTGAATAAAAAGCCCTTATCAAAATATGAGAAGTAAATTCTGAAAAATTGGAGGAATCCTGTACCAAATCCAGAGTGTGTGATTCTCTTAACAGAAATCAGAGTGGTTTAATGTACAGCTCGTTCAGTGCAGAGTGGTTCTCTTTTGAAGCCTCATGTATGCTTTAATACACTGGTGACATGGAAAAAATTTATACCTGTAGGATGTTGCTATCACATGTCCCTTTTTTGCTCCCTAGCTGATGGTTTTCTCTATGCTGCTGGGGAACAACTGGTTCATTGTAATTGGAGATTTCCAGGCAGAAACATAACTTGCTTGTAGACGCTGATTACTTGCTTTCAGCGCTGACATTTATTGTTCTTTGTTACAACGATCTATACCTGAGCCAGGAACTTAAAATAAATGTACAACTGTACAGATTAGCTATATATCTTTTTTTGAGAATACAGATTAGCTATATCTATACTGTGCAGTATGATACTTGGGAAATTTGATGGTGCTTCACCAGAAACTCTTAGGCTCTTAGCACCAAAAGCTTTTACTCTTTTTTTTTTCCTGTTGGATGTTCTCCAAATTAAGCTGTAGATCAGAAGCCTTGGCAACTTGGAGGCAGAATGCTGAAAGTACAGGAAACAATTATAGAAATGGAACTCCATTCATGCGATGAGATGTTGGAGACTCTCGTCAGCTCCTGCCTACTGTTTCACAAATTCCAACATTTGTCCAATATTTGGTCGTCTTATTATGAGAAAAAATTGTAGTCATCTGAAGATGAGAACTTTGGATATAGTAATTGATACCTCAATGGATATAGTAATTGATACTGCGTGCTTGATCTTGAATGCTGTTCTTTGTGATGAGTGGAACTTATGCATCTGATTTCTGATCTCTTCAGCTACAATAACTGTGGATATTTTTGGGCATGCTTCTTAAATTAAGTATTTAGGCACTTAAAGCAACATGAAACTTTGATTATCTCTTTTTTATAACTACATCTGATTATCTCCGGGAGGACTCCGACTGTTAAAATGCCGGTGGGGGCTCAGTTGTGCAATCCAGATTGACTATGATAATCTTTGCTACGTGCGTCTTTTCACTTTTCTTGCTGTCCATTTTTTCTTGTCATAAAGATCATACCGGGGGTCAATATTCAAATACTTCTGATGAATGTTGAAAGAGGAGCCTTGATTTTAATATACTCCCGATCCATTCTGTTTGTGAACTAAAATCTGATCGTACCCTGTGTATTCGGTTTTGACATAGGAACTCGTACTGTTTGTTTAGTCATTTATCTTAGACCTAAAAACTCTTAAGTAACTATCTACCGGTGACCCGGAGTCTGTGTCCATGTCTAAAATGAATCATGCTCCACTAGGACCTCACAAGTCAGCGTCTCACCCCGATTACGATGCGAAGATTGGATCCACGTGTCTGGGTCCGATACGAAGTTCTTGAAGCTCATACGTCCATGTCTAATTACCAAAAGTTCAAAGAAAATATGACCTTGGTTCAACGCACAAGGCATATATCTAGTTTATTATATAAAATAAAAAAGCTTGTGTTGTGCCTTCCAAAATATTGCCAAAATTTAGTTCAAATTCTAATACACGCCGGTGCCCTACTGACCCCGTGCCGAAGATGTAGGAAGAAGATGGCGGCGATTAAAGTTCTGGCGCCGACGAGGTTAGGGTTCTACTCATCGGCTGGCTTAGAAGGAGGCTTTGGGGCGCGGCGGTTGTGACACGGTAGTGGAAAGCGGGTGAGACAACAGCGGGGTGACAAGGACACCGCCCGTTGGGGCTGGTAGCAACATGTCATGGCGGAGCTCGTTGGTGCCCTGCTATTCATGGTGACAGAGGTTAAGGAAGAGCGGAGTTGAATGGTGGGAGTGGGAGATGTGCAACGTGGTCGGGGGTGGGAGGTGGGCGGCGTGACCAATCGTGAGACAACTGATGGCCAAAACGAGCGTAAGAGGAAGCGGGTGAGGCAGGCTGGACGTGCCGACTAAGGAAGAGGATGGTTGTAGAGTAAGAAGAGGATGCGGGTCATGTCTTATATGTGTCCAAATTTTAAACAAGGTCTGATATACAGTTGCCTTTAAACTTTTATTTTTCCGTCATCGGATTGTTATAAGAGTTCTAAGTCTGAAGAAAGAAAATCTGATTAATCTCTATCGAACTATATATTTGCCTCCAAACTTTTATTTTTCCATCATCGGATTAACTACTAGAATTGGCAGTTGCTCCCAGCGTAGCCAGCCCGTCCACGTCGCCCCGAATTCTGCTATTGGACCACGTCCGCGCCATGTCACCCTCCTGCTCTGTGATTGGTCCATCTCAGCCTTCCATTTACCGCTAAAAAAAAATTACCGCTAAAAAAAACACGTCCCCTCCCGAAACTTCTACCGCTCTCCACACCCCGTCCCCCCGCCTCCTCCTTCCCATTTTCTTCGTCGCCCTCCCCCTCGCGCTCTCCGCCTCCAATTTTCCCAGCGATTCCTCCGCCCCCTCAGATCCGGCACGGGCCGGCCGTGCGGTGCGGCGGCCGGCGGGCCGCGGAACCGCGCGGTGGCGCGGGGGGCCACGCCGCCCCCTCTCCATCTCCCTCTCTCCCTCGCGTGGCCTCCTGCCTGCCCCTGGTTGCGGCGCGGGCCGGCAGTGCGGCGGGGCGGCGCGCGGCGGCGCGGGCCGCCAGTGCAGCGGCTCGGCGTGGCGTCCGGCGGCGGCGGGCCGCGGGTCCGCGCGGCGGCGCAGGGGGGCCACCGCGCCCCCTCTCCCTCTCTCCCCGTCCCGTTGCCTCCTCGCCTCCCCCTGATGCGGCGCGGCGGCCGGCGCAGTGCCGGCCCGTGCGGCCGACCGTGGTGGCGTAGGGGGCCGCGGCTCCCTCTCTCCCTTTTTCTCCCGTGGTGTCCTCCCGTCTCCCCCAGATGCGGCGCAGTGCGACGGCCGGCTGACTGCAGGGTCGTGCGGCCGGCCGCGCCGGCGCGGTGGGGCAAGAGCGCGGTGGTGCCGCATGGGCAGTGGCCCCCCTTTCTCTCCCTTTGTCTCGATCTACCACTGAGACATGGAGAAGTTCGCGCACGGGTGGGCGCCGGCCATGGCGCTGTGGCGCCGTCATCCTCTTCCTCTGTACGGGGTCGTCCTCGCTGTCGGTTGCCGCTCGCTGGGTCCTTTTGCCGGCCCGGGGCCGCTCAAAGAAACCCTAGCGTCTTCGCCGACAGCATCTGCCTCCTCTTCATCGACTTATCTTTTTCTTCTCTGTTCCTCGACCGCTCCAAGGTGAAATCCACCCCTTGAAGGCACCTTTTTTTTGCTTTGCGTGTTATTTTTGATCACATCTTGCGATTGGATGCCATGTGGGTGCTCGGATCAGTCGCTGGGAGGCATGTATTCATGCAGCCATGACTCATTCTGTTGGTTACTGTCCTGGTGGATACTATGGTCCCTAGATCTGTTGCTTTATGTTTAGGAAATTATGGTTCGAGGTTTCTATTTCGTATCTGTTTATTGACCCCTATGATCCGCAGTTCACTCCCGCACATCTACCATGTACACGTCGCTCTGAATTCTGCTGTTGGACCGCGTCCGCGCCATGTCACCTTCCTGGTCTGTGATTGGTCCA
This sequence comes from Themeda triandra, assembly GCA_018135685.1. Lineage (NCBI taxonomy): Eukaryota > Viridiplantae > Streptophyta > Magnoliopsida > Poales > Poaceae > Themeda > Themeda triandra. The sequence goes on from JAENPR010001516.1 coordinate 45,827, forward strand.
TCTCGGCCTCCCATTTACTTGCTGATGTTTTCTGTTTGAGTTTGGTGGCTTTGCAGCTTGCTGATGCTTTATATTTGATTTTGGTGGTGATTGTGGGACATGTATAAGGCCGATGATGCTACTATAAAACTGTGGAGGTGGCTGCCTTTTAGGGTTTTTGTTTGAATGTCCAGCTTTTTTCTCATGTATGACATTGTATCCATGAGACACATCCATACCCTACCAACAACCCCTACTCTCCTATGTTGATGGCAGGGTATCGATGTCAGCGTGGATATTATGTCCTTCATGAATTTGCTTTTTAGGGTTTTTGCTTGGATGTCCAGCTTTTTTCTCATGTATAACATTGTATCCATGAGACACATCCATACCCTGGCAACAACCCCTACTCTCTTGTGTTGATGGCGGGTATCGATGTCATCATGGATATTATGTCCTCCATGAATTTGGTTTCCCATCCGGTTCATCTCGTCGGTCTGGTTTTGGTATAGCCGACCACCAATGATGCAATTTTTAGGACCACCACCTCATTCCAAAGCTGAGGCCACTATCTCAGTTTATAGTTTCCAACTGATGGCGTTTGATGAGTTACAACGGAACCTGTTCTACCAGTCAAAATGGAATTTGGGGGGTGTTTGCTGCAGATTTGTATTTTTTTTGTTTGCGTTTCAGATTCGCTGCAGATTTGCTGCAATGTCGAGGCAAAAAAGCTGCACTTTAGTTCATTACTCTACTGTCTTCCTATGTAAGATGATAGGTAGGGCTGAAGCATTATGATCATTCATTGGAAAAGGAAGTTTTGGAATTAGAAATGTCCAAACACATTGTAGTCTGCTTAGCTTTTCCTTTGCCCTACCGCTCCCCATGCTATGTTTGGTCCAAACCGTTAATCCACCTGGGTACACCCTTACTGTTGGATATAGGTGAGTTCTCTTTGCTCTTCCTTTTGTTTAAAAAAGAGTATGTGCATCATGTGAAAGTATATTTGATTGATAGTAGTTTATAGTACCAGATGGAGATGGCTGCCACACATTTTTCTGTAAAGGATTCTTTTGTACAATTTCTGTCTACTGAATCATGGAACTTTGACCTAGGCTTGCTTCGGTTGCTTCAGATATACTTTGATCATTTCATGCAATTAGATATACTGCTTATTAGGTCACGATCTGCGGAGACCCTGGTTTGCAAACACTGACCTTACATGTCAGCTCAATGCTTTATTCACTTCATAAATTTTCTATCGTTTCACCATATCTAAACTTTATGGATGATGTTTATCACACCCATCTTGCAAGACAACAGGTTCCCAATGAGAGCTACAAATATGATTCAGGCTGTTGCATGAATGCACCCCCCTTCTGAACCTAGGCCTCCTCTGTGATGCACCCTAGGTACTTTATTCTCTTCGTCTTCCTTATTCATATGATGCTGACCAATGATTGACTTCTATACAAATCCTACATTATTCACAATTATCTTTATATGGAATGTTCTGTATTACATAATATGGTTCCATTGAATTTCCATTTACTTCACCAACTAATACTAATAGTTACTGTACTATTTTATTCTAAGCACAATAGTTAAAGGCAAGGTCTTGTCCATTTGTGGAATGCATTTCTTATAGTTAATCTTTTTGTTGCAGATCCTTCATGACATTTCATAATTCTTTGATTTTTTTAATAGAAAAAATAAACTCATCTTGTGAACACTGTATTTATCATTCTGTTCAACAAACCTAATTGTAAGGAATAGAACATCATCCACTCAAAAAATGTTGCTACCTAACTTGCCGTCAACTGCTGCTTCTCCCATTATTTCTTTTCAAAAGGACAAGATTCACTGACCTTTTTTATGCTTTATGTGTGACTCCTGTAGTGGTGATTGGGTTCTTCCTCTTTATTCTCCACTATATTTCCAAGAATATATTTGACCCAGTAGATTTTTAGATGCTAATATATGCTATGCATTCCTACCGTATAAAAATCTTTTAGTCCACATTAATATATGTATGTATCATATACACTACTATATTCATTGCCTGTTCTACGTGACCTGTTTCTGAAATTGGATCCTTTATCTGATTACAAAATTAGTTGTGCAAAAGTGAACATTGGTAATTTGGAATAGACCTAAAAATCATTTTCGAGGTTTGCCATGCTATTTTTACTGCAGAAAATGATGCCAAGGAAAACTGGCTTTCTCTTTCATACAGGTCTTAAGCTCGGTACCAATACAACAAAATTAGGACGCTGATTTTTGAGCTTCTGAACCCAACTCAAGGCGTTCATAGGTAACCTGCCATGCTGCTGTTTTTAAGTGCCATTATTATGTATCGGTTGATAGATAATAGATGCAGTCTTTCTTCAGGGCATCAGGTCAGGGCACCATATATATAGGGTGCTAAATGCTGCCCACCTGCGGAGTCAGATTATAAGGCTCTCATGTGGTTGTACCCCTGCAAACAAACAGTTTTTTCCCCTCTAATTTGCATGGCCTTAACATAGGCTTCAATTCACATTCCCTTTGTTGGATTTCTATTCCACCATTAGCAGTTAACAAGAGCAGAACCAATGGAGTGGTCGCTGCTATGGGTGCCCCCAAGGTTACGATTCGTCATTATGCTTGCCCCTGTCAAGATCCAGCCGTCTATGCCTACAGTCCTACATGCCATATCCAGGGTATTTAAATTAGCAGCAATAACCACCACAGCAGGACGCTCCAAGGTTCATACATACTCAGCTAAAACTTCATAGACCCTTATTGCTTTGCCAGAATTATTAAAGCCTTTATTTGCCATATGGCTGCATTAGGCAAGATATATCCAGATACTTTGTTAGGTTTTGTTACTGCTCCTATAGGCACCAAAATGGCATTCTCTATTACTATGTGCCCATGGTTTCAACTATGCTCATATGTGCTGAACTGAAACCAATATATGTGCTTTCTTCTTTTTTTAGAATTCTGCAGTACCTGAAGGTATAGTCTCTAAATGCCAAAACACACTGTTTAATTATCTATGTACACTCTTTTCATATTTCCATGTCATTGCAAAACATAACCCATTTTATTATCTTTCCTATGCATGCGTTTCAGCATACACTATTGCTCTACTTACAGTTCAAATGGCTACTTTGTTTTTATGATAGGTGCTTCCTCTTTCCTATGGATATGAAGGTGAAAATTAGGAAGAATCCCAACATAGTCCATTGCTTATTTTGGATAGTTTTGGATGGATTTGTGGCTTCTGTGACCTACATGTATATGATATACGACCATATGTAACAGATACTACATGTCTATTGTCAATGGTCCAAGGATTGTTTACTTCCGATGGTTCTAGATAGATAGGTGGCTCGTGTGACATGTATATTATTATTCATCTTCTTGCCGACCATATGTTCATATTATCTGCGATACTTACTGGTGGGCGCGCTACTGCGCGCCTTTCTACTAGTTGTATAAGAATTCTAAGTCTGAGAGAATGAAAATCTGATTAATCTCTGTCGAACTATATATATAACTTTATTTTGCAACAAATAATCATAAACGCTATCCAACGGCCTCCAATTGATCCTGGAGAAAATGGAAATTTGGCCATTCTTGAACTAGACTTGCTGCTTCGTTGCTGCTGTACATTTTTTTATTCCACAATTACCCCTGCCTTTGTTTGGACCGACGGAACGGAGACACACTCGAAACGGATCGACAGCTGAGCGAGCGACGCGCTCCTCCAGAGCGCCGCCGCCGCCGCCGCCTCCAGGGCTCGCCAGCGCCGCCTCCCACACGCAGTGCCCCCTCGCCGTTGCTGCCTCCAGCCCGGCCCCGCCGCCACGGAGAGCCGGTGCCGCCAGCGCTCTCATCCTGCCCCACTTCTCCCACATCTGACCTCGCCACACAGATTGCAGCTGCTAGGGTTGAAATCAAACCCCATGGATCTTGTTCCTCGGTATGTACTCCTCTCCTTTCTTCTTCCAATGTCGCCTAGCTTCGGTCCATTCTTGGTTTTTATGCAGACCAAGCTCTGCGATGTGTCGTCAAGCCAGTAGACCGAGCTCTGCGAGTACTATTCTAACTTGCTCTACTGTTCTAACTTGTTCGTCCATTCTTGGTTTTTATGCAGGTTTGATGTGGCGGCGCTCTGAGGTATCGACGACTCCACCCCTTCCCAGCTTCCCCCATCGTCGCCGGCGCCTTGTAAGCTCCCCAAACCCTACTACGTGTGCTGCATTCCTCTCTGGCGCGGCAGATACACTCAACGCACAGCTCCACCCTTTTCACAGGGACATGGATGACCCCAAGTGCAAGAGGGGCAAGGTCGCGGTGGCCTGCCCGCCCGACGACTCCCTCGTGGAGATCTTCTCGCGCCTCCACGCCAAGCCCCTCTTCCGATTCAAGTGCGTCTCCAAAGACTGGTGCAGCCTCATCGCCGACCGCCTCCGCTGCCGGAAGTTCCCCCAAACCCTAGAAGGTTTTTTGGCCAGCAGCGGCGTTGAAAACTACGGTGATTTCATCGATCTGTCGGGGAGGCCGGTGCCTCTCATAGACCCTTCGTTCGCCTTCCTGACGAAGTTGCCAGAGATTGAAAAGATCATCCTCTTGGATTCCTGCAATGGGCTTGTCCTCTTTGGGCACACTCGGGTTTCAGACTGGTATGACTCGCTGGGCTATATTGTGTGCAACCCCGCCACTGAGGAGTGGGTGTCCGTGCCTATTCCTGTTTATACTCAATGGGCATGGGTCAACATTGACAGCGAAGATGATGAATATAACCAAGAATATGCTATGGACACCTATTTGGTTTTTGACCCGACTATCTCCCCACATTTCCAGTTGATCCAGTTTAGGTTAGGAGATCTGTTTGACTTGCAAGAGGTTTTCAGCTTCTCTTCTGCAACTGGGGCATGGAGGCGGCGCAGCTTCTCTCCTGTAAGTGAGGCATGGAGGCTCGAATTTGATGGTGTACTGGACCAGGCAGCGGACCAGACAATGGTGATGGACATAATAGGTGCCTGCCCCTTTAACGGCATGCTACACCTAAACGTGGGTGTCCAACAGCCCCACAACCCTTTTGAAAATCAGAATATGATACTTGCAGTTGGTGGGGAAGGGAGACCATCTAGGACCCTGCACTGGCCACAAAATGATTGTGGCGTTCCTGTTTTTGTTGGTCAATCCCAAGATCATCTACATTGCCTGAGTGGATGTACGACAGAGGTTTCCCAGATTACCGAACTGTCCATTTGGGTTCTTGAGGACTACAATGCAGAAAAATGGGCTCTGCGGGACAATGTGAGCTTCTCCCAGCTGTTTGGAAGAATGAGCAGCTGCTGCCATGTAGACTGGAATGTGGTCGGTATCATAGTCACAAAGTTTCTGGGTCGATGGGGTCGTGGTACGCGGTACGCTACTTATGAGAGATTTTTACACTTTGGGTCGAAAATGAACCCACGAACCCGGGTCGAAGTCGACGAACCTGGGTCGAGGGTCGAGGGTGGTGAACCAGTTTTTTGTGACTATGGTCGGTATTCATCCAGATCGTAGTTTGGTCTTCTTTGCTGAGTATTGGAATTGTAAGCTGATGTCATATGACATGGATAAGAAGGAAGTGCTTGCTCTCGGCAGTCTACATGGCTATCGTCGTTTTATTATCCCATATGTTCCTTATTTTGCAGAATCAGCGGCGCTCAAGAAGAAGCACTGAAATTGTTGCTTATAGGATACTTCATGGCATGTCCGACAGGAATTTAATCTTCCAAGAATGGAGCAGCTAGCAGCTTCTATAGATCTACAAGAACTAGGTGATGCATTCTGCTGGTTCTTTATGTATCCCTTCTAATGCTTTAGGTTCAGTTAACACTGTGAACAAATTGATGCAAGCTAGGCTTTAGGTGTGCTAGCTATCTAAATGAATGAGTGTTGTTGTCTGACTTGTGATGATTTCCATTGAAGTTGAAGTGTTTTTTCCCATGTTCGCAGAATTATAATAATCGTCTTGTACTCGTACATCTGTGTTTGCCTTACTGGCATGTGACTAGTGAATGGATTCTGCTTCCTTGGTCCTTTCTCTTTTTCATTTATTCTAAGGGTGCCAGAAAAATGGGTTCTGAGGGACAATGTGAGCTTCTCCCTGCTGTTTGGAAGAATGAGCAGTCGTTTCCACTTAGACCGAATGCTTTAGCCATTCATCCAGATTGTATTTGATCTCTTTTGTTCCTTGCTAGAACTGGAAGATGTTATGATATGACATGGATAGGAAGGAAATGCATGGTCTCTACACTCTAGGACATGGCAGTCGGTCTGTTACCCTGGCCCATATGTTCCTTATTTCGCAAAGTCAGCAATGCTTAGTATTAAGCACTCAAATTGTTGCTTGTGGGATTCTCTGTGGGAAGTTGAACAAGATTTCAATCTTCCAGCGCAACTATGGAGCAGCTAGCAGCTTGGATAGATCATTAGATCTACTAGGACTAGATGATGTGTTTTGCTGGTTCGCTATGTATATCTTCTGATGCATTGTGCAAGCTAGCTTAGTTATGCTAGTTTTCTAAATGAATGCTGCTAGCCAACTTATGATATGATCTGTGATGAAGTTATATTTTCAAATGCTTTTTTTCGCATCCACAGAATTATAACAACCTTGAATGCTTGGATTCTTTTCTTTCTACATACACTACTAGCAAATAATTACTATTTATTCACAATGGATGTATTTGCTGTCTTTTCCTGTTCTTTTAGGCTGAATGAACACATGTGTGTTCCATATGTTGCAAGTGATGTTTGTATCAGGAAGTTTTAGACTGAAAGCTAGCTGTGTTACTGCTCTAACAGTTACATTCACCTTTTAGTTGGTCGTAGATGTTGGTTTCATGATAGATAGTTTGTTGATATAATTAAAGGTCCTGCTTCAATAGATGTTTTGTGTTATCAAGAATTTTATTGAAATATGAACCAGACTCCAAAATAAATCCCTTGTTAAAATATGAAATTTTGGAGGAATCCTTCACTAGAGAGTGGGATTGTGTTAACAGAAAACAGAGTGGTTTAAGATACACAGTTCTGGCAGCTCGGTGTACTGTTAATTTTGGAGGAATCCTTCTGATGCCTCAGTGTATTGTTAATACACTGTTGGCATGGAAAAAATTTATACCTGCGGCTGTCACATCTCTCCTTTTTGCTCCCTAGCTGACGTTTTTCCTTATGCTGCTGGGGAACAACTGGTTCATTGTAATTGGAGACTTTTTTAGAAAGAGAACTTGCTTGTAGGTGCTGATTATGCTCTTTGAGCACTGACAATTATTGTTCTTTGATACAACAATCTGCAGCTGAGCCAGGTACTTCACAAGGAAATAGTGTACAACAGTATAAATTAGCTGTGTATACTACTATACTCTGCATTGTGATATTTGACAACTTTGAAGGGTGCTTTACCAGTAACACTAGTACTAATAGGTGAGGCCTTTTTCTAAGGAGGTTCAGATTTTTGATATTCTCCAAATTAAGCTGTGGATTAGAGCCTTGGCAACATGGTTACCTGGAGGCAGAATGCTGATAGTACAGGAAACAATTAGAGATGAACCCCCATTTCAAACTTGTTGAGATGTTGTAGACTGATTGTTGTGTCAGTTTTGGAGCATATACACAAGTCAGAAGGTAACACCATCTAATTGCATGGCTCACGTTTGTACTCAAAGAATATTTGGTTGTTAGCCCTTTATGTGCATGCAATCGAGCTAGGATGTCAAAGTGCCTATAGTTAGACAAGTTGCAGCGTTTAATTATCTGGTTGTCTTATGAGAAAATATTAAACGCCTTCATATCCGTTGAGCATCCAAGAACTTTGGAAGAACCACTGGGATCAATTAGGAACCTCAACGGATATAGTAATCGATGTTGCGTGCTTGATCTTGGATGCTATTCTGTGAATGGAACTTATCGCATCTGATTTCTATTCTCTTCAGTCATATTAACTGTGGATATTTTTGGCCAAGTTCCTTAGTAGGTACTTTGATTATCTTATTTTAGAACTATATATTTGATTATCTTCGGGAGGACTCCAATTGTCAGAATGACTGTGGGGGCTCAGTTGTGCAATCCAGATTGACTATGATTATCTTTGCTATGTGCGCTTTATCACTTTTCCTGGTGTCCCGTTTTCCATTCTGTTTGTGAACTAAAAATTGATCGTATCCTATACGAGTATTCAGTTTTGACGTAGGAGCTCATCCTGTCGTTTAGTCATTTATTTATTATCATAAAAAAACTTATGTTGTGTTGTTTTTTGTTGAGTCGTCCCTTTTAAAATATTGCCAAATTTTAGCGCAAATTCTAATACGTGCCCATGCCCGGCCGAGCCTGTGCCGAAGACGTAGAAAATGGCGGCGTCGGCGCGGTGAGGTTGGGGTTCTACTCGGCTTAGAAGGAGGCTTTAGGGGGCGGCTGTCATGACATGGTGGTGGAGGTGAGTGAGACAACGATGGAGTGACAAGGGCACTGCCTGCTGGGGTAGCGGAGAAAGCGTTTGGGTAGGGTTAGCAGTAGGGTGTCGTGGCAGAGCTTGCCGGCGCCCCTGCCTTAGTATTAGGATGTGTGGAGTCAAGGGGCGTGGCGCGGTTGAGGACAAGGATGGGCGGAGGTAAATCGTGACGTAGGTTAAGGATGGGGTCGAGGGGCCGGGGCGGGAGCTACGCCATGTGATCGGGGTTGGGAGGCGGCCGATACGACTGGTAGGGCGGAGCTTAGGAGGAAGCGGGTGAAGCAAGCAGGGTGTGCAAATATAAGGAAGAATATGGTTGCACAAGGAAGAAGAGGTGCGACGTATCATGTTTTATTTGTGTCCAAAATTTGGACAAGGCCTGATATACCGATGCCTCTAAATTTTTTTTCCCCATCATTTAGATTTGTATAAGAATCCTAAGACCAAAAAGGAAAAAAAAATCTAATTTATCTCTACCGGACCTTCACTGTATGTAATTTGCAGTTCCAACAAGTAGCTGCGGTAGACTTTTTATTCCACAATTGCCCCGGCCTTTGTTTGACGAAACACGGGGTGTCCGACCGGGACCGACGGATCGATCGAGCGAGCGAACGCACTCGTCCTGAGCGCGCCGACGCGCCCCGCCGCCGCGGGGCTCGCGAGAGACTCCTCCCACACGCCGCGCCCCCTCGCCGTTGCTTTCTCCCGCCCGGCCCCGCCGCCGGTGCCACCAGCGCGCTCATCCTACCCATGGAGGTCGGCGGCGGCGGCGAAGACGCCGGCGCCGCCGAGCCCTTCGACGAAGACCGCCTCAGCGACCTCCCCGACGACATTCTTGTCCGCATCCTCCTCCTCCTCGACGACGCCGCCGCCGCCGGTCGGACCAGCGTCCTCTCCCGCCGCTGGCGCGGCCTCTGGGCGCTCCTCCCGGAGCTCCGCTTCCCCGCCGACTCCGATCCCAGCCTCGTCGCCTCCGCGCTCGCCGCCCATGAAGCCCTTCTCCAATGCCTCCACGTGCGCACCCTGGACGCCGCTCCAGAGGCCGTGGAGGCGTGCCTCGCCGCCGCCGCGGACTGCCTGTCCGGCCGCCGGGTCTTCCAGGACCGGGTGCCAGCCGGGCCTAACGCCGGTGGCGATGGCGAGGAAGGGGCCGGGGAAAGAGGCGCCATCCAGCTGCCCTGCTTCGCTAACGCCACCGCGGTCTCCCTTGACCTAGGATTTCTCGGGCTTGCCATGCCGACCGCAGGCGTCTTCGGCCGGCTCACTGAACTCTCCCTCAGCTGCGTCCGGTTCCAGGGCCCGTGCGAGCTTGGTGACGCCGTGTCCTCGCTGCGGTGCCCCGGCTTGCAGAAGCTCACAGTCAGCGAGACCAATGGGCTGGCCAATCTCGCCATCCACTCGGTGTCTCTCCTGGAATTGCATCTGGATGGTTTGGATGGATTGCAGCAGCTCAATGTATTGGCGCCGGCACTCAAGGAGTTTGCATTGCTTAAGTCGTTTGTTGACAGTCGGCGGTAGTCAACATTTCAGCCACTCAGCTCATTTGGCTTCAGTTGTTGGATGTGTACGATCCGATCTCTGTCAAGCTTGGTAACTTGGCACAAGTCCAACAGCTGATCGGCATGATTCATGTATATCGTCGTTTGCACCACTCCTGGTTCAATAATGGTTTTCTGCAGCTCTTGGAGCAATTTCAGGTTATCCAGGATCTCACACTCATGCTTTTCTATCCCAAGGTGGGTTCATATCCTCACTGATGCATGTTGTGTCACCATTGATGTAATAACATGCTAGTACTTTACTATTGTAACAAAGCTAATTTGTGGTTAATAGCTATCTTCTTAGGTGGTACATATGCCTAATTTAAGATAGGCTTCAAATTTTCAGTTATATTCGCAGCCTAGAAGGCTAAGTCTTAATTTAGGAAAAATAAACTTCACTTTAAGCCTTTAACAATGAAGAGAGTACCCAGATTGAGTAACCAAAGTGGCATTTGCCAATCAGCCCAATGCAACTTGTGGGACGACAAAACTGTCCTGATCATGGTGAAATTTGAGATTATCCTGGGAATTGGTGCTTGCTTTGTTTTTGCTCGTGTCAGGAAGGGTGAATAAAATCTTGGTATGTATATTGCAAGAGCAGTTAATGTGAAATATGCACAAGACTGCAGTGCAGTGGTACCTTAGTCATGGGACATGAATTCATTGGGTGTGGTGAAACAGGGACGTTAGTGTTGAGAAATTGAGCAATCATATTCTTATTCTCATGCTTTGCAATTGGTAATGACTAAATACATAGCTGTACAGCATAGTTGTACTTTACGGAGAATAAGCATATTTAATCTAGGTTATGCATAAGAATATAAAACAACCTTGTCATGTGATAATAATTAATAAGATTGTTTTGTGTGGTAATGAGTTATCTGAACATGGGATTTCTTCTTTTTAGTCCTGAGATATATGTATGATTTTTCTGGTAACTTCTTATGAATAAGCAGGACATTGGGATCTTACAATATGTCATGGAAGACTTGCCAAAGCTCCCCCGCCTTACGTTCTTGACTATCGTTCTTCGACGCAATGGACATACCTTTGGAGCTGCCTTGTTTCATGTTCTCAGGATGTGTAGAGATCTAAGAAAATTGACACTGGTCCTATGTGATGACTTAGAGGTAAATCATTTTTTTGCTTCAAAATACTCAAGTGTCTGACAAAAAAATGCACTTTGTTTGCATTTTTTGGTTCGATTTAGTCTTTTATATTCTTGTTTTAGGTTTTGTCTTGACACTGGTACTCTGTTCCAATTTTTTTCTTTGAAGATACACCAATACAGACACTTGGCACACGTTTGAGTACGTATCTCGTAGCAACAACACATTATTGCATTTGAGTTGGATGCTTTTCTAGTTTCCTTGGTAATAAATGACGTCCTTTAAATACTTCCAATATGCTGAAGATAACTGGGGAGCTGATTGATTTGCTTCATAGCCCACTTTGTGTAAAGTTTAGGAGATAGTAATAAATTTGGGCCGTACATGTAGTATTGATCTATTGATTGATTGCAGTGTAAGCTTTGGACAACACTTGCATGGGAGTTGTTAGCATTAATAAGGTTCCTTTGATGGTCTGTGTTGACTCTGAGAAATTTTGTTCATGGGCTTTTGATTGCACGATACCTTTGCGATTATGCAATGTTATTCTTGCTGCACATAACAACCATATTGTGGCAATTAATACTACAGATGATATTTTTGTTAGAAAAATCTGCTCTGGTACGTGCGTCCCAGTGTTCACAGTTTCCATTTTTGTAACTTTGTTTCCTTCCTGAATCCTGATGTCATCTGTGCAATACCTGACGACACCTCTTCTTTCTAGGCATCATATATGTGCCCATCTGGCTGTGTTTGTGATCAACCAATAGACTGGAAGACTGAGGAACTCACTTTGAATTGCCTTCAAGAAGTGGCCATTGACATGGAAGGGGCGGACCATCAAGTTGCTTTTGTGAAACGGCTGCTCAATTGGGCAGTGGTGCTGAAAAAGATAGAAATAAATTTCCATCCTCCGATCAGTGAAAGAAAGTTCAGAGACTTGTGTGAAACAATATTAAGGTTTTCTAGACCAGGAACACGCATGGAGGTTTACATGTATTACAATGCAAGGTTGGACAGGAAGATGCACCTGCTTTCCTGTACAGCTTAGCTTAACTCAATATGCAGTGACTGACTGACTGTGCTGTTGTGTGAAGGCTCAAACGCTACATGCTAGTAGCATATATCCTTATCGTGTCTGTGCGTTTCTTCCAAAATACTTCATATATATGGTACAATGCCACTGCTATCCCGTTGTGCAGGGTGTAGGTTAATTTACATATATGGTGGTCGCTATGCTGTGTACGGAGCTTTAGTCACTATTTACACATTATTATACGAGCTTCGAATGCCTTTTAAGATCTGTTAGACTGATGCAGGGTGAATCTGTGCTGGTGCAATATTGTTTGCTCAAATTCAAAAATGAAGCATCAGTCAAAAGACACTATCCACAGGATTAAATTGGGCCTTTTTTTTTAAGACATAAGAATAAATTGACCTGTTTGACTGCTTGAGTAGGGGAGATCATGTTCATTCTCTGTACATCAGAAACCCCTTCCCAACACCGTTCCAACCTGTACTATGTTTGTTGGGTTTTGTTTGAAGATATTTCGGCAGCCCAGCATATGTAAAGGCTTATATATTAGTCATGGAACTCTAGAGATGTTGGTCTACATTGTCAACATAGAAATGGTTAAAGATGTAATTACTTTGTTTGAAATAGATCATCTATGGAAACAGAACTTAAAAACCTACAATCATCACAAGAATACTGAGAAAAAAATCTTCACATGATCACTAGTAGAATGAATAAACATCAAAGTCAAAATGCAACACCTGCTAGTTGACATACCTGAAAAATTGGTTTTGTGACATGTTTTTTTAAAGAAAAAAATGACTAGTTTTTTATGCTAAAAAAAATCTAGAGCTCGTGACTGTTCATGCCGGAGGTGACAAGGAGTATCGAATAATGGTATGTCAACTAATGACTACGATGTGAGACTCTCTTTTTTGTCATGTGGGAACACTCGTCGGGGGTTCACTAATAAATTACATCAAAACTTGGTGATGAAAAACTTTATATTGTAGAGAAAGTTCTGCACTATATGGTTTTCATCTGCCACGTAGGCTGTCGATAACTCAGTAGCTGACAGGAGCTCAGTCAGTGATTTTTTTGTGCAGTGCTCAGTCAGTCATTGGATAGCCGACAGGGTGGTACCTTGCAATTTTGTAAAAATAACATCAGAACTGCAAATGATTTATTAATATAATATTATTTGCAAAAAGTATTATCCCAAAATATTTTCTACAAATTATGAAATCAATTTCTAAATAGGACCAAGAATATTTGATCAATATAGTATGGATTAAAATATTATGAATCAGTTTCGAAACAGCCTAGACTCGAGCATGGGGCGTCACGACATGGCCTTTGTGTGGCAGCGTGGCCTAGTGGAGACGGCGCAGGGGACAACGACAAAGCCTGAGCAGGCGCAACACCCTAGGAGGTGGCGCACCCGACGTCTGGCTTCGGGTCGGAGAGAGGAAGAAAGACTGAGATCGAGCGAGGAAGGAGAAGATAAGGTGGACCTAACCTGAAGCATAATCAGATTTGCATAATCATGCTACGTACAAAATGCTTTGGAACCAAATGAGAGCCGAGACCAAGTTTATAAGTAACAAAAAATTTCTTTATGCATACCGAGCTCGATGTCTGGCTATGAATTTTCGTCTTTCATAATGCAGTGTTGATAATCATTGAAAATTTATATATCCTGTCTCTTCGGTCATCATGTTTGAATCCTCAGGCGTTCACCCGTTCAAGAATAACACACGACTGTTTGAGAGTACCATCCGTTTGGAACATGCCGGTTCCAAAGATGCACATTTTTTTTTTTTTGATAATGTATACCTGTCAAATTTAATTTCACATAAGTCGGTTCAATATTATAGGATAGATTTTTTCCCCCACCTTACAATCCGAAACCTGCAAGTCCAATGGTTTACGTTTAGAGCGTCCGACATATGTAGCATTAACGTTTACAGAGTGATTCTTTGTAGAAAAATCGAATCAGGTCCAACTTTCCCCCCTAGTTATTTTTTCAGATGTACCCTTCTTGGACTCGTACTCTCCAGTCATAGTTGGGATTCCTGTCGGCATCTGAGCACCGACCCGGCCAGGTGCTCAGGTCCAGGTGCTCTGGTGTGTATATATATACTCTTCAGTTTGTTCAAGATCGCCTGCCCCCTCCGATTGATCGAGAATCTTTCACCATGGGAAACGCCTCATCGGTGAATCTAGTGGCAGAGACATCGTCAAGTTGCCTGACACAAAGCATCACAGCGGCGCACAATTTCGAGGTGATCAACTTCTCGCTGCTCCAAGGCATGGGCGTCGGCAAGTTCGTCAGTTCGAGGAACTTCCGCGTTGGCGGCTACGACTGGAACATCAAGCTCTACCCTGACGGGGCAAGCATGGAGTATAAAGACCATGTATCGGCCTTCTTGATTCCTCATCAGGGACAGGGAGATAGTGAGGAGGGCGTCAGGGTTAGGTTCACCCTCACCGTCCTCGGCAAGGATGGCAAGGTGTGGCTGGGGGACGACGCGGCTAACCCGGAGCATACCTTCAAGCCACCTTTAGCAGGATTTGGCTGCGGCACATTCATATACAAGTCCTGGCTCTTGCGAAGGATGCTGCGCAACAACAACGACTGCTTCACGATCAGGTGCGACCTGACCGTCATCCAAGACCCCCGTGTCGAGGACGAGGACGTGAGCGCCGTCGTCGTTCCGGAGCCCACCGTGCTGCAGGACCTGGCGAGCGTGCTCAGGGACGGGGACGGCGCGGACGTGACGTTCGTCGTGGGCAAGCGGTCGTTCCCGGCGCACCGGTTCGTGCTTGCGGCGAGGTCCGCGGTGTTCAGGGCGGAGCTCTTCGGCCCCATGAAGGAGAAGGCTGCGACGTGCGTCAGGGTCGACGACATGGAGCCTTCCATCTTCGAGGCGCTGCTTCACTTCGTGTACACGGACACTCTGCCCGACAATGACGACGGCGACGCCGCCGACAAGGACATGAACGTGCCGATGCAGCACCTCCTGGTCGCCGCGGACCGGTATGGGTTGGACAGGCTGAGGCTGCTGTGCGAGGCGAGGATGTGCCGTAGCATCGACGCGGAGACGGTGGCGACTACTCTGGCTTTAGCCGAGCAGCATCGCTGCGTGCAGCTAAAGAACGCTTGTCTCGGATTCATAGCTTCCGGGGGCGTGCTTGGCGCTGTCATGAAGACTAGTGGGTTCTGTCATCTGGCCGAGAGCTGTCCTTCGGTTCTGTTGGAGATTTTGGACAAGCTCGCCCCAAAAAATGTAAATCAAACTTCTCAATAATGCATGGGTCTGACAATTCTAGATTTAATTATTTGTATACAATACTAGTATATTCTAGATTTAATTATTTGTATACAATATACTAGTATTAGTATTTGTTCCTTCAAATAGATTTATTATTATAAAAATATATTTTATCATTAATTTGTTGGTAGTACTGTAATCATAGATATTAATATGTTTTGTATACATTTACTTATTTTTTTTATTTTTTTACTTTTATTGTCGTTGTTTTGAGATCGAAGGTGGAGCTCTACTTCTTGTATATAAGGAGTATGTTTTTACTTTTCTCACGTGGAGTCGTGACTCGTTGGGTTAGCCCCTCTAGGCCTCCTGCAGAAGTCCCAAGGCATAAAACTTAAGGTTTGTCCGGTAGGATTTAGATTTTGAGAGATGTTTTGAGTCTAAATTTTCTCTATAAACATTTCTAACAGAATCACTTGCTAAAACTATTTGGCTAGATAGCTGGATTTATAAGTTCCTTTAAAGGAAGAAAAAATATGGTGAATTGACCAATATGCCCTTATGTTTCTTTCTTGACCAATGAAAAACTAGTGTACTTGTTCAAAAAAACTAGTGTACTATTCTATTTATGTACTAATATCGGACCACACAAAATATTGTAATAATTATCCAAAGAAATTTCTAAAAGTTATGAAACCAGTTTCTGTTTTTTTCTTCTTCTAATCATCCTCTATCATATGATGCCTACTTGAATTTATTTGAAGCTTTATGTACTTACTAGTTAAGTGCCCGTGCGTTGCTACGGGTATGCAACGTATAGGGCAAATTGATGCACACGATGGATGATGCGTGATAGAGAAGGTATGGATGTTGGATTAATAATTTATTTTGTTATTTTTTAACACCAAGAAACACCGTTCAGTCATTCGATAACATTTTATAGGTAAAAGCCTAAATATTAATATGAGATAGAAACATTCTATAAATACTATAATCAATAGGTTACAATAATATATAATATGTACATTTAATCAACATGTCAGCAAGTCATAGCTGCTTGTCTCCCACTTCTTTCGATTTCCTCTATTATTACCTGAAATTCAGATAGGAACAACCAATGCTAGTAAAAAAAATAGATAAATGTTAAATTATACCAGTTGTGCAAAACAATAAGAACATAGAACAAATTATTCAGAACCTTCACACATAATTTCGACCTATTCAGATTCTCACTCTAAACTGAATATTTGAACTATTACCCCACCTATATAGGGACTGCTAATACATAGGAAACTAATATTAAAATACTGTGTTCTTAGCAGCTGTTGCACTGAATCCTCTTATATCATTTGAACATCACTTTTAGTTCTTTTCATCTTTACTCCATTATAGCTTACGTTTAGAGTGTGATTTCAGTCCAGAAAAAAGGCGTTTATTTGGGCTGCTGCACCTAGAGAGATGCTTCCTGATTTTGGCTGATTAACCACAAGAATGGAAGGTCAAGATCTCTTAATCATGATGATGAACTTACAGGCTCATTCACACCAAAAAGGAGATCGACAAGGCCGTGCGCGTTGAGAGTTGGGGCCTACCTGATGACCACCGCGGGTGAGTGCAGGTGAATCAAAGAAACCAAGAAAGAACCTTGGTCTGGATGGTTAATTATGTAAAGCAAGAAAGAAAATTTGTAACACTTCACAATTGAGGATGCATTGACAATTGAGGCCGCAAAGGAAAGAAATCACATTGTGGTACCACAAATCTTAGTGCCTACAAACAACTACACAAATGAGAAAGGGAACTCTGAATATAACCTTCAGTACCAGCAGCATATCATGTCAAAGTGCATCATCGTCAGACTTGCAATCCCAGTTACAATATGGATAATGCAGTTTCAGTTATCTACACAAAACAACATATTAAAACATAATCTTTCATACTTAAGCTAGTTATAAAGCTACCAGTGCCATGTATCTAACATTAAAAAAAGAAAATGCATGATTGTAACAGGGGCTAAATATGTATTGCAAAGAAAAATGCCTTTTGATTTAACTAACAATGTCCACTAAGGATCAGTATAACACAGTGCAGTCCAATGATCCTTCAGCCTCATTCTAAAAATTATGTCCAGTTATCTCTACCACAAGATCAGCGCCACAGTTCATAAATGAATTTTTTTTAGCAAGAAGTTAAATCCTCACTGGTAGAAAAAAATAAACAACCAAAAATAATCCTTGGATTGTTGGATGAGGGAGGACAGCGTATCAATGCTAGTGCCAGCGTTGCAGGGAGCAAACAACTATGTTAAAGATTATCACAATCATTCATATCTCTGCACAGCCCTACCCATGACAAAGAAAGTGGTATTTGTATCGATGCATAGATGTAGCAGGCTTAGCCGTTCTTTTTATCCTGATTGGTACTCCACATGAGCAACACACATTTCCCACGGTAAATTCAACAATTCATCACGCTTGCAATTGGTAGGTGTGCAAGGTTCTCAAACAAGAGATTCAGGAATTAGGATTAGAATCATTCCTTGCTTCTAAGCACACCCAGTTCCAACCTATGAGTACTACTGAAAGAGAAAATATCATATTGCAACGATGATAGCATTTTTCTAAAAGAAAAAAGAAAAATGGTTCATCAGTGAAGTACAAACTCCAGAACTGAAATTGGTTCATCATAAATAGGTGCATATGCTGCCTTTGATGAGTGGAGGTTCCAGAAGAATGACGAATTTTATTGCCTCTAGATCTCAGCAACAAGTTCCCCTTTGGTCCTATACTCCTATGGCACTAAATCTCCACTTCATTAGAAAAAATAGTGTGGTGGTAGATAACTATTTATAGAAATAAACAAATGAAAATACTTCCACTCTCTCACATGTTTCATGACATCTGTTTAGGTGAGGCATTTGATCAAACAGAATGTGATCACAGTTTCAAGTGAGACATTTAATCAAATAGCATGCCAAAATATTCGTTTTGCAGTTACGTCGACCAAAAATTGAATTGATTTTGTACTTCAATCTATTATCTATTCAATCTCAGAAGTCAGAACCGATTTAGTCCCAAAAGAAACCATCCCTTCTCATCCCAAACCAGGATATTTACCAAGCTTTAAGCAACAGGAAGCACACATGCCGAGTTCAGCTGAACAAAGAAAGAGGTAAGGAGAGAGAAGTGGGTGTGGCTGAGGAGAGGCGCAGCGTCTGGGTCGGAATCGGTGGTGGAACGAGATGCGCAAGAAGTACCTGGTGCTGGCGGGATCTTGGAGGAACGGAAGAGAGCTGCTGCCTGCCGAAGCCCACACGCCGGCCACTGCGCCCGAGCGGACCAGCCGCCGCGGAACGCCCGGAACCACGCCCGCCCACGCTGTCGCCTCCAAGCGGATGTGTGCCCAACGCGGTGCAGAGAGAACGTCTCGGTGGGGGAGGGGGCAGCGGGCAGGGTGCAGGGCGGCGCACGGCCGACTGGACCTGCCGGCCTGAAGTCCTGGGCGGCCGAAGGACGGCCCGGCCAGCTGGTTGGCGGCGTTGGCGTGCCCGGAGCCGGCAACTGGCGGAGCCGCGTCGCGCGTGGGGCGGGGCCGAGGGTGGGGAGGGAATCCGGCGAGGCGGCCGGCGGGGGGCGGACGGTTGCCGGTGCCTCTTCCTCACAGCTCGCTCGGTCACACTCGCGCAGACGCGTCAGGGGATGGGACCTGGCGGCGCGGGTGGAGATTTGGGAGACGGCGGCGCGGGTGCAGATAATTTGACCAAATCTGGTGCCGGGTCGGTGGGGAGGAGACCGGCTGCCGGAGTCCGTGGCGCGGCCGACGTCCTCACGGTTCGCGTCGGCGTCGGGGTGGATGCCGCCGCCCGCCGGGAAGGTTCCTCGCCGCCACCGCCTCCTCGTCCGGAGGCCGCACTACTACCGCGCCGCCTCTGCCGCAGCCCGCCGGGAAGATGCTACGCCGCCCCTGCGACCGCGAACTGCAGGCGTGTGCGTCACGGGTGGATGGACAGAGCGACGGTGACGCCGAGCTGAAGAGACGGCGGTTCGCGAGCGCGAGGGCGAGCTGGGCGAGGCGGATGGACAGAGCGTGGGCGGGGCGACGGTTCGGGTGAACACACGATGCGCGCAGGGGAGGCTGCGTGGTTAGCCGCTAATTAAGCGGAGGCAGGCCGAAAGCGGTGGATACGATATCATTTGGAGATTTTTAGTAGTAAGATTTTGGTGTTTATTTTCTTGTAGAAGCTCTTGTTATCAATTACAATCGATATAAGATTAAATCGGAATTAATTCAAAATAGTCAAACTCAAACACGTCTGGTACGACAAACTAAAGATTTGGCAAGACACAATTTTGGTTGTTATTTTATTTGCTATCGAAACTTTGAACCTCTCACATTTGCCTTGCTAAATTTATGGGAATCTTTTATCCAATTTTTACATGCCAAATCTATGAAATGGAAAGTTTTGGTTACAAATAAAGAAAACCCTTATTCGTGATTACTTGCACAGTTACACACTATCGAAAAAGAAAAAAAAAAGCTTTTAAGCAAGGCGCCCAAAAATAATAAACATTTTACAAAATAGATCCTTGCGTGTGCTACTCTATTCCCATTCCCGTCCAGTTGCCTTTCGGATCACTTCGCCGGCGCCGCCGAGCCCTTCGACGAAGACCGCCTCAGCTCGCTCCCGGACGACGCTCTGGTCCACATCCTGCTCTCCCTCGACGACGCCGCCGCCGCCGGTCGGACCAGCGTCCTCTCCCGCCGCTGGCGCGGCCTCTGGGCGCTCCTCCCGGCGCTCCACTTCCCCGTCGACTCCGATCCCCGCCTTGTCGCCGCCGCCCTCGCCGCCCATGAAGCTGCTCTCCGCTACGTCAACGTGCGCACCCTGGACGCCGCCCCCGAGCCCGTGGAAGCGTGCCTCGCCGCCGCCGCGGACCGCCTGTCCGGCCGCCTGGTCTTCCAGAACCGGGTGCCGGGGGCTAATCTCGGTGGGGATGGCGAGGAAGGGGCCAGGGAAAGAGGCGCCATCCAGCTGCCCTGCTTCGCGAACGCCACCGCGGTCACCCTCGACCTAGGGTTTCTCGGCCTTGCCGTACCGACCGCCGGTGTCTTCGGCCGGCTCACTGGCGTTTCCCTGAGCTGTGTCCGGTTCCAGGGCCCGTGCGAGCTTGGTGACGCCGTGTCTTCACTGCGGTGCCCCAGGTTGCAGAAGCTCAGAGTCATCAAGGCCAGTGGGCTGGCCAATCTCGCCATCCACTCGGAGTCTCTCCTGGAATTGCATCTGGATAGTTTGGATGGATTGCAGCAGCTCACTGTAGTGGCACCGGCACTCAAGAAGTTTGGATTGATTCGATGCTTTGTTGACAGACGCCCGGTGGCCAACATTTCAGCCACTCTGCTCATTTGGCTTAAATGGTTGGATGTGTTTGATCCGACCTTTGTCAAGCTTGGTAACTTGGAAAAACTCCAACAGCTGATCGGCGCGATTCATGTATATTGTCGTTTAAGTAATAGTTTTCTGCAGCTCTTGGACCAATTTCAGGTCATCCGGAATCTTACACTCATGCTTTTCTATCCCAAGGTGAGTTCATATCCTCACGGATGCAGACTTGTGTCACCATCGATGTAATAACATGCTAGTACTTTACTATTGTAACAAAGCGAATTTGTGGTTAATAACTATCTTCTTAGGTGGTACATATGCCTAATTTAGGATAGGCTTGGAATTTTCAGTTATATTCGCAGCCTAGAAGGCTAAGTCTTAATTTAGGAAAAATAAACTTCACTTTAAGCCTTTAACAATGAAGAGAGTACCCAGATTGAGTAACCAAAGTGGCATTTGCCAATCAGCCCAATGCAACTTGTGGGGCGACAAAACTGTCCTGATCATGGTGAAATTTGAGATTATCCTGGGAATTGGTGCTTGCTTTGTTTTTGCTCGTGTCAGGAAGGGTGAAGAAAATCTTGGTATGTATATTGCAAGAGCAGTTAATGTGAAATATGCACAAGACTGCAGTGCAGTGGTATCTTAGTCATGGGACGTGAATTCATTGGGTGTGGTGAAACAGGGACGTTAGTGTTGAGAAATTGAGCAATCATATTCTTATTCTCATGCTTTGCAACTGGTAATGACTAAATACACAGCTGTACAGCATAGTTGTACTTTGGTATGTATATTGCAAGAGCAGTTAATGTGAAATATGCACAAGACTGCAGTGCAGTGGTATCTTAGTCATGGGACGTGAATTCATTGGGTGTGGTGAAACAGGGACTTAGTGTTGAGAAATTGAGCAATCATATTCTTATTCTCATGCTTTGCAACTGGTAATGACTAAATACACAGCTGTACAGCATAGTTGTACTTTACGGAGAATAAGCATATTTAATCTAGGTTATGCATAAGAATATAAAACAACCTTGTCATGTGATAATAATTAATAAGATTGTTGTGTGTGGTAATGAGTAATCTGAACATGGGATTTCTTCTTTTTAGTCCTGAGATACATGTATGATTTTTCTGGTAACTTCTTATGAATAAGCAGGACATTGGGATCTTACAATATGTCATGGAAGACTTGCCAAAGCTCCCCTGCCTTATGTTCTTGACTATCCTTCTTCGATGCAATGGACATACCTTTGGAGCTGCCTTGTTTCATGTTCTCAGGATGTGTAGAGATCTAAGAAAATTGACACTGGTCCTATGTGATGACTTAGAGGTAAATCATTTTTTTGCTTCTAAATACTCAAGTGTCTGACAAATAAAATGCATTGTGTTTTCATTTTTTTGGCATGATTTAGCCATGATTGTTAGAGGAGTCAATGGCCTATTGGGCCTTAGCCCATTAGAGTTAATTATCTTAGTTATTTATGTTTATAGGAATAGTGTCATATTGTCTAGCTACAAGAGGCGTTAGTCCTATGTATTCTTTATAATCAGCCCATGAGGCACAATATAAATCAAGCAAGAGCAATCATATTTGCTCGGCTTCCCTTAGCCCTCTCAACCCTAGCCTCCTCTCTCCCTCACAGCCGCTACGCCTCCAGCCACCGTTTCGTCGACACTCTCTCTGTCACCCATGCAGCCCCAACGACGTCCATAACAATCTCTTCTCATCCATGCAGCCACCATAACAATCTGGTATCCAGCTTCCTGGTTCGATGTCGACCTGGCTGCCCACCTCCACCGCGCCGCCGCCGCCGCTCCATCACCCATTCACTGATGGGATCTTCTATAGGGGTACCGGCGTCCGGCAGATTCGGATGTCGGCTGCGGTGCGGCTGCAGGCTGCTGCACGTGGCCTTCTGGCACGACAGCGGGTGAGGCGGCTGTGCGATCTACAACTGATTGAGCCCCGCACCCCTGCGCAGTTCCTCCAAGCCGTGCGTCGCCTTGCACAGTCAGACACCACGACGTCGCCGCAGCCGACGCTTGAGCGCCAGACCTCGGCACTGCTGTGGCTGCAGGCAGCGGCACGTGGCCTCCTTGCGCGCCGGCGGGTGAGGCGACTGCGTGAATTCGTCCGCTGCATCGGCGATCTTCAGCATGCTGTTTCCCCCACGGGCGGTGGGCATGCTGCTTTTTCCGCGGGCGGCAATCTCCACCTCTGCGTCGGCGATGGTTTGGAACGCGCTCCCCTCTTTGTCTATCTCGTCATCGGCGGGCGCGCTTTGCCTTGTACCGCCTCGATCCATAACCGACCACAGCGAGCGCGCCTCCGCTGGTTGTTGCGAACGATTGAAAGGTCACAATGGCTAGAGGGGGGGGGGTGAATAGCCTAATAAAATTTCTAGCAAGAATACTAGACAACCCAATTAGATAGCAAGGCGGCAAATATGCAAAGCTAATGCTTCGACTACTCTATGCAAGCCGTCCTACCAAGCAAGGCTACTCAAACCAATTGCACACACAACAACGGTGATCAAGCTACACAATGTCGGTTCACCGAAACCAACCAAGCAATTCTACCCACGGGATTTACTCTACACAATGAGTGGTTCCCGACCGACCACAACAAGTAGTTCTACCCACGGGATTTAAACTACTCAAAGAGTGGTTCCCGACCGACCACAACAAGCAATTCTACTTTGCGGAAAGTAAGGAGGTGATGGAAGTTTATACCGCCGCGAAGAGTAGAAGATGGCCAATCACCGGTGTAGTTGCCAATCACCTAGGAAGCTCAAGCACAAGCACAAGGAGGTCGAAGCCTCGGCAATCACAAATCAACACAAAGATTTTTTACCGAGGTTCACTTGCTTCCCGGCAAGCTACTCCTCGTTGTGGCGATGCACTTGCTTGGTGAGTTGCCCGCTCAATTGGCTCGGTGCCAAAGACCCCCAATGGGGAGCCGCAATCTCCACACAAGACAAGGATCCACAAGCCACGAGCAATCCACTAGAGTATCCTTTCGCGAACTCCCGCGGGGAAGGATCAAGAACCCCTCACAAAAACCCGGTGTGGCCTCGAACAATCACCAAGTCGAGCTCAACCACCACCCGCTGCTCCAAACCGTCTACGGTGACGGGAATCACCGAAGAGTAACAAGAATCCGCAGCTCACTCGATGAACAAGTGCCTCTAGATGCAACTCTCAATGCAAATCACTTGTTCTCACTCAAATCTCTCTCAAGAAAGTCAAGGGAACCAAAGAGATGAGTGGGGAGGAGTGTCTCTAGCTCAAGGTATGCTCAAGAGTGTTAGAATGGGCAAGAGAGAGCTCCCATGGCCGGCCAACCTCTTATTTATAGACCCCAAGTTGAAATAGAGCCGTTGGTCCTCGGGGTGTCAAATAACACGCGCAGACGCGTATGACCGGAGGCATCGACGCGTCCGCGGGCGTTTCGCCAAACGGCCGCCGAAATACATGCGCCGGACGCGTCCGCCGCCGCCCGCCGGACGCGTCCGGCGCTCTTCGCAGCGCCGCGACCAGCCGACCGTTGGAGTTTAAAGTTGCCACGTCACCGAGCGCCGGACGATCAAGTGATTCGCCAGCGTCCGGCGACCGCGTCTGGCGTGCGTCCGGCGTGTCCTCACGCGCGAGAGACGGCTTGACTGAAAGTTTCGGGTCGGCGTCCGCCCGCCGCCGGACGCGTCCGCCACCGCGTCCGACGCTCTCAAGGCGTCCAGCCTAGCCTAACTTGCGCCGGTCCAGCCACGCGCCGGACGCGTCCGGCCCGCGGGCCCTGCGTCCGGCGCCCGCGCTCGACGCCCGTGACTTGTCACCTTCTCGTTTGATCTTCGATGTCGCGCCGTCGTCGATCCAATCTCCAAACCACTTGTCCAAGGTGCTAACTCCACGAGTAGATCACTTCTCAAGCACCGGAGTTAGCGTATCTTCTCAAGATCACGTCGACAAGTGTTAGCTCTCTAGTTAGCCTCTCATGCATCATGCAAAGTCACAACTAGAGGCACTTAGGACCGCGAATGAACCGAGGAAACCCCTCTTGATAGTCGGTTATCGATCCTAAATGTGGTCACACTCGCTAAGTGTCTCGACCACTAAACCGGAAAGCCCTATCAAATATACCTTCGCCTTGATCTCCATGGGCCTCCGTCGGAGCTTGATCACCTCACATGTCCACCATGTTCGTCACCGTGATCACCATGCTCCATCATCCACCGTCACGTTGCTATGTGTCTAACCACACTTAGAGCAAAGCATTAGCAACGTTGAGTGTCATTAATTACCAAAACCAAACCGGAGCTTTCAATC
Source organism: Themeda triandra (assembly GCA_018135685.1). NCBI lineage: Eukaryota > Viridiplantae > Streptophyta > Magnoliopsida > Poales > Poaceae > Themeda > Themeda triandra. The sequence goes on from JAENPR010001516.1 coordinate 70,952, forward strand.
TCCCCCTTTTTGGTAATTGATGACAACCCTTTGACAAACTCACAAAGATATGGAAATTGAATTCAATATGAAATTGAATTGCTTGCCCAAGACATTTTGATCATGAATCTTGGATTGGACAAGCATTTCAATTCCGGTTTTGGTAGTGGTAGCTCCCCCTACATGTGTGCATCAAATGTTTGGTCGATTTTCAAGCACACATGCATAGATGAAACTTGTGTGAGAGTTACCACAACCAAAATGGTACTAAGGTTTATAGAATTGACCTTTGAAGCGTGATACCAATCGGAGTGCGATAATAAACCTTCCTTAGCACCATGGGAATCTAGACATCCATCAAAACTCAAAATACCTCATGAGATCACATTATAAGCAAGGTACTTTGAACAAGAGTAACTCTATGTCTAGAAACCACCTATGCATGCTAGTACTTCATTTCATCAATCAAGTTCTATACTAGCAATACACCAAACAAGCATGAATATTGAATTTAGCTTGCAATGCTCCATAACATTATGTATGCACATACAAATGCAACAAATAGTCTATGAGCTTGCTCCCCCTATTTGTGTGCTCATGGTTGGGTCATATCATAAAAATTGATCCCCTTCCATTGCTCTTTGTGACTTATTTCTCCCCCTTTGTCAACAATCACCAACAAGGGTGCATAAGATGAGAGAGACAAGTCAATCAACTATGGCCAAATCTAAACCACATGCCTAGAAAATGTATCTCGGTTTGAACCAAGGGCAAGCTTCTTCACACCTTATAAGAATAAGGGTTATCTTGACCATGTTGAGATACACATCATGAGCAAGTGCTAAAGATTCAACACTAGGTTCACAAGCTCACAAACAAGTCATATGCCACCACTAGATCAAATCAAGCATAGAAACAATAGTGGTGCCATATATCCTTTAAATTCATTTGATTTGCAATGAATGAGTCTAGCAAGATGCACATGTATACATGTCTACACAACTAGCAAAGGATGCATGAGATGCAACAACCAACTTTACCTTGCTATGTTGGAGGAGAGGCATGTCATAAATGGGGGTGCATCAATCCATGTTGGAGAAGCTAAGTATGTTCAACTCATTCCTCAACTTGCAAAATCTTTTCTCATCAAGAGGCTTGGTGAATATGTCGGCTAGTTGATCTTCGGTGCCAATGCTTTCAATGCTCACATCTCCCTTTTGTTGATGATCTCTAATGAAATGGTGCCTCACATCAATGTGCTTGGTTCTAGAATGTTGAACCGGATTGTTTGTCATCTTGATTGCACTTTCATTGTCACAAAACAAAGGCACATGCTTGAACGTGATCCCATAGTCCTTCAAGGTGGCTTTCATCCATAGCAATTGTGCACAACAATTCCCCGCACTAATGTAAGTCCCTCAATCTTTCATACCATGCTCTTGGAGCTTGCTTCAAACCATACAATGCCTTCTTAAGCTTGTAAACATGGTTGGGCTTCTTGTCATCTTCAAAACCGGGAGGTTGCTCAACATAGACTTCTTCATTGATGAACCCATTGAGAAATGCACTCTTCACATCCATTTGATAGAGCTTGATATTATGAGCACAAGCATAGGCTAATAGAATTCTAATTGCCTCCAATCTTGCCACCGGTGCATATGTTTCTCCAAAGTCAAGACCCTCAACTTGTGTGTAACCTTGAGCCACTAGTCTTGCTTTGTTCCTCACCACTAAGCCATCTTGATCTTGCTTGTTCTTGAAGACCCACTTGGTTCCAATCACATTGTGCTTCTTTGGCCTCTCGACAAGCTCCCAAACTTCATTCCTAGTGAAGTTGTTTAATTCCTCATGCATGGCATTTATCCAATCCGGATCCTTTAATGCCTCATCAATCTTAGTTGGCTCAATGAATGACACAAAGGAGTAGTGCTCACATATGCTAGCCAATCTTGATCTTGTTTGTACACCTCTTTGTATGTCACCAATGATATGATCTAGAGGATGATCTCTTGCAATGTTTGAAGGTTGAAGAACTAGCTCATTTGCATTGCTTGCTTGACCTTGATCTTGATCTTCATGTTGAGTACCACTTGTGCTTGCCTCATTGGAATCTTCTATCACAACTTGAGTTGGCACTTGCGCCTCATCACCATCATCCACTTGCCTCGGTCTAATTTCACCAATGTCCATGTGCCTCATTGCATTGTTCAATTGATCTCCACCCACATCTTCTTGATTTTGATCTCCAACTTGAGAACCTTGGGTTTCATCAAATTCAACATCATGAACCTCTTCAACTAGCCCACTAGCCAAGTTCCACACTCTATAAGCCTTGCTAGAAGTAGAGTAGCCAAGAAGAAATCCCTCATCACATCTCTTGTCAAACTTGCCAAGTCTTTGCCCCTTCTTGAGTATGTAGCACTTGCAACCAAAGACCCGGAAGTAAGCAATATTGGGCTTCCTTCCATTCAAGATTTCATATGGGGTCTTCTCTAACTTCCCATGGCAATAGAGGCGGTTGCTATAGTAGCAAGCCGTGTTGATAGCATCACTCCAAAACTTCTCACTCACATTGTACTCAAGTAGCATAGTTCTTGCCATCTCAATCAAGGTCCTATTCTTCCTCTCAACTACACCATTAGATTGGGGAGTGTAGGTTGGTGAGAATTGATGCACAATTCCAAGCTCATCACACAACTCTTCAACTCTTGTGTTCTTGAATTCACTCCCATTGTCACTTCTTATCTTCTTGATGGTAGTGTCAAACTCATTTTGCACCCTCTTGACAAATGACTTGAATAGATCATAGACTTCACTTTTGTCATAGAGGAAGAACACCCAAGTGTATCTTGTGTAATCATCCACAATCACAAATCCATACTTGTTGCCCCCAATTGATGTGTAGTGGGTTGGGCCAAACAAGTCCATATGCAACAACTCAAATGCTCTTGAAGTTGACATCTCATTCTTCTTGGGATGTGAGTTCCCATGTTGCTTGCCGGCTTGACATGCACTGCAAGGTCTATCCTTCTCAAATGTGACATCATTCAAGCCTCTCACTAGATCATGCTTCACCAACTTGTTCAATTGCTTCATGCCAACATGTCCAAGGCGCCTATGCCATAGCCATCCCTTGCTTGACTTGCCAATCAAACATGATGAAAGTTGAGCTTCACTAGCATTGAAATCAACTAAGTACAAGCTTCCATGCCTAAACCCCTTGAAGATGATATTTGCTTGATCCTTGCTCACCACCTCAACTTGCTTGTCATCAAATATGCACTTGTAGCCAAGATCACACAATTGTGCCACCGACAAAAGATTGAAGTTCAAAGTATCAACTAGCAACACATTGGAGAGATCCTTGTCATTGGAAATTGCAACCTTTCCTAGCCCCATGACATCACCCTTGCTATTGTCACCAAAAGTGATGGAGTTGAATCCACCATTATCATTCTTGTCAAGTGATTTGAACATACTATCTTCACCGGTCATATGATTTGATGCACCACTATCAAGCACCCAATGCCTCCCTCCGGCTTTGTAATTGACCTACAAGAAGACATCAAGCTTTAGGTACCCACTTTTGCTTGGGTCCTTGAAGGTTAGTCACTAGAGTCTTTGGCACCCAAATAGCTTTCTTCTTTGAGCTCATCCATGGTGTACCAATGAATCTAGCACTCACACCACACTCACTCTTCACAAGCATATAAGAAGCATTTAACTTATAAGAGGAAGCACTAGTGTTCTTGTTCTTGCATGCATGCTCTAAGTGACCAACTTGCTTGCAACTCTTGCAATAGCTACCATTGTTCTTCACAAAATAAGTCTTGTGAGGAGCAAAAGCGGCCTTGCCTTTCTTGGGGGTATAGCCCAATCCCTCTTTGTAGAGAGAAGCTCTTTGGCTACCCAAGCACATAAGCAAGCGGTCCTCACCACCATAAGCCTTAGCCAAGGTGTGATTGAGCTCCTTGACTTCCTTCTTAAGAGACTCATTCTCAACTACTAGTGTAGAATCACATGCATGACCAACACTACTAGATGAAGTAGAGGCATACGAGCATGAAGGGCCAAGTGATGCAACAACAAATGAGTCATCAAGTGAATCACATGATGTGGACACATTTTTCTTTTCTATGTTCACCACTTGTGGTTGCACTTTCTCTTGCTTCTCAACTAGAGAAGAATGAGCTTTTTCAAGCTTAGAGTGAGCAATCTCTAGCTTCTTATGGTCTACCTTTAGACTCTCATAAGAAGCCCTCAACTCCATAAGTTCTTGCTCAAGGTTTTGTTTATCCTTGCGCAAGCCCCTACATTCTTTCCTAGAGTCATTGAAAGCACCTTTGCAATCTTCAAGCATGACCCATAGTTCTTCTTTTGTGGTGTCATCATCATCATCACTCTCATCATCACTATCGGGTGGAGGTTTTACCTTAGTGGCCTTGGCCATGAAGCAAGACGATGGAGCACCAAATAGAGAAAGCTTCTCTTGAATGGCAATGCTTGCGTGCCCCTTCTTCTTCTTCTTCTTGGAATCATCATCATCATCATCACTTGAGGAAGATGAATCACTCTCCCAAGTTGCCACATGAGATTCACCCTTCTTCTTGTGATGGGAGGAGTCTTTCTCCTCCTTTTTCTTCTCTTGCTTCTTCCTCTCCTTCCTCATGGCATCTTCATCATCACTTGCATATGGGCACTTGGCAATGAGATGATCCTTGCTATTGCACCGGAAGCACTTCATGGGACGGTCACTAGACTTGATGAGCTTCTCTTGCCCTTGGACCGGTACCCCTTCTTCATGAGCTTCCCCATTCTCTTCACAAGGAGTGCCATTTGTTCACTCACTTCTTCTTCTTGCCCACTTGAGCTAGAGCATGGCTCATCTTCACTTGAAGACTCTTCCTTCTTCTTCTTGCCCTTGCTCTTGGATGATGTGGCCTTGAACGCCACAATCTTCTTGTCATCATCCTTCTTCTCATTCTCCTTCTTCTTCTTCTTCACCAACTCTTCCTTCTCATGATCTTCTCTAAACTCATCATCGGCCATAATCTCTTGAAGGACTTGGTTGGGAGTTGGCTTCTCCTTCATGGTTGTCTTCACCATGACGGTCTTCAACATGTCAAATCTCTTGGGAAGACATCTCATGAACTTGGTGGAGAATTGAGAGTCCTTGATTTCTTCCCCAAGTCCCTTGAGCTCATTGACGATGACTTGGAGCCTATGGAACATCTCCGGCACACTCTCATCCTCCTTCATTGAGAAGCTTGCAAACTTCTCTTGCAACATGTAGGCTCTTGCGGTCTTGACACTTTCGGTGCCCTCATAAGCTTCTTCTAGCTTCTTCCAAATGTCATGAGCCACCTCAAGGTTCTTGATGAGCTCAAAAGCTTTATCATCAAGTGCCTCATGGAAAGCACTCACGGCAATGTCATTTGCTTGTTGCTTCTTCTCTTCGGCCGGTGTTGGCACCGCACCCTCAACAAGCTCAAACTTTGTTTCCACCACTTTCCACACCTCAAGGTTGATTGACTTGAGATGACTCTTCATCTTGAGCTTCCATTTTGCATAGTCATCACCTCGAAATGATGGTGCCTTCTTGGTGTTGTTGATATGCATAACCAATGCCATTGCTTCACCGTAGGATGTTAATCCAACTCAAACAAACGGTGCCCGGCTCCGATACCACGTGAAAGGTCACAATGGCTAGAGGGGGGGTGAATAGCCTAATAAAATTTCTAGCAAGAATACTAGACAACCCAATTAGATAGCAAGGCGGCAAATATGCAAAGCTAATGCTTCGACTACTCTATGCAAGCCGTCCTACCAAGCAAGGCTACTCAAACCAATTGCACACACAACAACGGTGATCAAGCTACACAATGTCGGTTCACCGAAACCAACCAAGCAATTCTACCCACGGGATTTACTCTACACAATGAGTGGTTCCCGACCGACCACAACAAGTAGTTCTACCCACGGGATTTAAACTACTCAAAGAGTGGTTCCCGACCGACCACAACAAGCAATTCTACTTTGCGGAAAGTAAGGAGGTGATGGAAGTTTATACCGCCGCGAAGAGTAGAAGATGGCCAATCACCGGTGTAGTTGCCAATCACCTAGGAAGCTCAAGCACAAGCACAAGGAGGTCGAAGCCTCGGCAATCACAAATCAACACAAAGATTTTTTACCGAGGTTCACTTGCTTCCCGGCAAGCTACTCCTCGTTGTGGCGATGCACTTGCTTGGTGAGTTGCCCGCTCAATTGGCTCGGTGCCAAAGACCCCCAATGGGGAGCCGCAATCTCCACACAAGACAAGGATCCACAAGCCACGAGCAATCCACTAGAGTATCCTTTCGCGAACTCCCGCGGGGAAGGATCAAGAACCCCTCACAAAAACCCGGTGTGGCCTCGAACAATCACCAAGTCGAGCTCAACCACCACCCGCTGCTCCAAACCGTCTACGGTGACGGGAATCACCGAAGAGTAACAAGAATCCGCAGCTCACTCGATGAACAAGTGCCTCTAGATGCAACTCTCAATGCAAATCACTTGTTCTCACTCAAATCTCTCTCAAGAAAGTCAAGGGAACCAAAGAGATGAGTGGGGAGGAGTGTCTCTAGCTCAAGGTATGCTCAAGAGTGTTAGAATGGGCAAGAGAGAGCTCCCATGGCCGGCCAACCTCTTATTTATAGACCCCAAGTTGAAATAGAGCCGTTGGTCCTCGGGGGTGTCAAATAACACGCGCAGGACGCGTATGACCGGAGGCATCAGACGCGTCCGGCGCGGCGTTTTCGCCAAACGGCCGCCCGAAATACATGCGCCGGACGCGTCCGCCGCTGCCCGCCGGACGCGTCCGGCGCTCTTCAGCGCGCCGCGACCAGCCGACCGTTGGAGTTTAAAGTTGCCACGTCACCGAGCGCCGGACGATCACGGTGATTCGCCGGCGTCCCGGCGACCGCGTCGGGCGTGCGTCCGGCGTGTCCTCACGCGCGAGACGGCTTGACCGAAAGTTTCTGGTCGGCGTCCGGCCGCCGGACGCGTCCGCCCGCGTCCGACGCTCTGCGTCCAGCCAGCCAACTTGCGCCGGTCCAGCACGCGCCGGACGCGTCCGGCCCGCCGGCCCTGCGTCCGGCGCCCGCGTCTGACGCCCTGTGACTTGTCACCTTCTCGTTTGATCTTCGATGTCGCGCCGTCGTCGATCCAATCTCCAAACCACTTGTCCAAGGTGCTAACTCCACGAGTAGATCACTTCTCAAGCACCGGAGTTAGCGTATCTTCTCAAGATCACGTCGACAAGTGTTAGCTCTCTAGTTAGCCTCTCATGCATCATGCAAAGTCACAACTAGAGGCACTTAGGACCGCGAATGAACCGAGGAAACCCCTCTTGATAGTCGGTTATCGATCCTAAATGTGGTCACACTCGCTAAGTGTCTCGACCACTAAACCGGAAAGCCCTATCAAATATACCTTCGCCTTGATCTCCATGGGCCTCCGTCGGAGCTTGATCACCTCACATGTCCACCATGTTCGTCACCGTGATCACCATGCTCCATCATCCACCGTCACGTTGCTATGTGTCTAACCACACTTAGAGCAAAGCATTAGCAACGTTGAGTGTCATTAATTACCAAAACCAAACCGGAGCTTTCAACGATCTCAGGTGGCCATCCATTTGCTCCCCTTTCATCCAGATGGCGTCCATGGGATCCAGGTGGCTGCACACATGCAAGTCCAGCACGCAGCGGGTGTCTGCATTATCTTCGGGAGTCAACAATAAAGGGTCCTAGTTCAATTCAGGGTCAGAATAATAAAATAAGCCAAAATGTAAAAGGCTTATTTTTAGGTGTTAGGTTTGTGTTTCGTCAAGTCGTCGTTAGGTCGCAGCTCGAGGACGAGCTGCATGTCCAGATGGGGTGTAGTGTTAGAGGAGTCAATGGCCTATTGGGCCTTACCCCATTAGAGTTAATTATCTTAGTTATTTATGTTTATAGGAATAGTGCCATATTGTCTAGCTACAAGAGGCGTTAGACCTATGTATCCTTTATAATCAGCCCATGAGGCACAATATAAATCAAGCAAGAGCAATCATATTTGCTCGGTTTCCCTTAGGGAGCCGGGAGACCGGGAAGTCCCCCTCTCAACCCTAGCCTCCTCTCTCCCTCACAGCCGCTCCCTGTGAACAGTACCCGCTGGTACTGTTCACGCCTCCAGCCACCGTTTCGTCAACACTCTCTCTGTCACCCATGCAGCCCCAACGACGTCCATAACAATCTTCTCTCATCCATGCAGCCACCATAACAATGATATTCTCGTTTTAGGTTCTATCTTGACACTGGTACTCTGTTTCATTTTTTAAAGATATAACAATACAGACACTTGGCACAGGTTTGTGTATCTCCTAACATCAATACATTATTCCATTTGAGTTGGATGATTTTCTTGATAACAAATGACATGTTTTAAATACTTCCAATAACAAATGACATGTTTTAAATAATTCCAATATAATGGAGATAATTTTAGAGCTGATTGATTTGCTGCATAGCCGACTTTGTGTAATAGTTTAGCCCTATAGTCTTGGAGTCCAGTTGACAGCACTTAAATAGGAGCTGTGAGCATTAATAAGGTTCCTATGATGGTCTGTGTTGACTGAGAAATTCAGTTTCATAATTTTGTTTCCTTCCTGATGTCATCTTTGAAATACCTGATTGGCATAGCCACTTCTTCTTTCTAGGCATCATATATGTGCCCATCTGGGTGTGTTTGTAATCAACCAATAGACTGGAAGACCGAGGAACTCACTTTGAATTGCCTCCAAGAAGTAGCCATGGACATGAAAGGGACTGACCATCAAGTTGCTTTTGTGAAACGGTTGTTCACCTGGGCAGTGGTGCTGAAAAAGATAGAAATAAATTTCCATCCTTCGATCAGTGAAAGCAGAGTCAGGGAGTTGCGTGAAACATTATTGAGCTTTTCTAGACCAGAAACATGCGTGGAGTTTTACATGTTTGACAATGCAGGGTGGAGCAGGAAGAGGTAGCTGCTTGCACCAGAGGATTAAGACAGCAGGTTGTCATTCTAAGTGCCAATTTTCTTTCCTGTAGCTTAGCTTAACTCTATATGCAGTGACTGTGCTGTTGTGTCAAGGCTCAAACGCTACATGCTAGTAGCATATTTCCATTGTGTTTCTGTGTTTGTTCCAAAAGACTCCATATATTGTGTAATGCCACCGCCATCTCGTTTTGCAGGCTGTTAATTTACACATATGGTGGTCGCTATGGTGTGTTTACATACTGAGCTTTAGTCACTCTTTTACAAATTATACGAGCTTGAAATGCCGGCCTTTAATATTCGTCGATCAAATTAAAAAATGAAACAACATTAAAAAGCCAGTGTCCACAGGATTAATTTGGACCTAATTTTTATGTGGATATAAGAATAGATTGGCCTGCTTGAGTATAGGTCATGATCATTCTCTGCTCACCAAAAACCCCTTCCTCCGGACACCGTTCCAACCTGTACTGCTTATGTAAAGGCGGCTTATATTAGTCATGGAACTGTAAAGATGTTGGTCTACAATTTCAACATGGAAATGGTTAAAGATGCAATTACTTTGATGAAATAGAATTCAGTCAACTTTGGATACTATGGTTCGAACTATGTGAAAAACTGAGAGATCATCTATGGTGATTATAGCTTAGAAACCAATAATCATCCCAAAAATACTGAGAATCTTCACATGATCTCAAGTGGAACGGGAGAAAAAAAAATCAAAATGCACAAAACATCGCTTAGTTACGTTGTTGCTATATTTGAATTGTTTTTCTCACATTCAAGAAAAGCATAAGCATTAGAAAGCTTTTTTGCTTTTTTTTTTTAGAATCATAAGCGTTAGAAAGCTTGGAAGTCTCTACGGTACATGTTCTACACAAGAACTCTTCAAGCTATTAATTAATAATTAATAATATAGTAGTGCATCACATCGTATATACAAATACAAATACAGTACACTACGCATACGCATATACTCCTACCATAGTACGAGCCGGGACAGGGCCCACTCGCAGAGAGCCAGAGAGTGCCCCAACTCCCAAGCACGTGATCAGCTTCGATTCGTTCCCCACACCTTTCGCATGGAGGTCGGCGGCGGCGAAGTCGCCGGCGCCGCCGAGCCCTTCGACGAAGACCGCCTCAGCTCGCTCCCGGACGACGTTCTGGTCCACATCCTCCTCCTCCTTGACGACGCCGCCGCCGCCGGTCGGACCAGCGTCCTCTCACTCCGCTGGCGCGGCCTCTGGGCGCGCTCGTCCCGGATCTCCGCTTCGCCGCTGACTCGGATCCCCGCCTCGTCGCTGCCGCGCTCGCCGCCCATGAAGCCGCTCTCCGCTACCTCGACGTGCGGACCCAGGACGCCGCCCCAGAGGCCGTGGGGGCGTGCCTCGCCACCGCCGCGGACCGCCTGTCCGGCCGCCTGGTCTTCCAGAACCGAGTGCCCGGGGGTAACGCCGGTGGCGATGGCGAGGAAGGGGCCGGGGAAAGAGGCGCCATCCAGCTGCCCTGCTTCGCGATCGCCACCGCGGTCTCCCTCGACCTAGGGTTTCTCGACCTTGCCGTGCCGACCGACGGCGTCTTCGGCTGACTCACTGAACTCTCCCTCAGCCGCGTCCGGTTCCAGGGCCCGTGCGAGCTCGGTGACGCCGTGTCCTCGCCGCGGTGCCCCAGCTTGCAGAAGCTCGCAGTCAGCAAGGCCAGTGGACTGGCCAATCTCGCCATCCACTCGGGGTCTCTCCTGGAAATGCATCTGAGTTGGCTGTATGGATTGCAGCAGCTCACTGTAGTGGCACCGGCACTCAAGGAGTTTGAATTGGGTGAATGCTTTGTTAACAGACGCCCGGTTGCCAACATTTCAGCCACTCAGCTCATTTGTCTTCAGTGGATGGATGTGTATGATCCGACCTCTGTCAAGCTTGGTGACATGGCACAACTCCAACGGCTGGTCGGCACGATTCGTGTATATCGTTTACACCCTTCGTAGTTCAGTAATGGTTTTCTGCAGCTTTTGGACCAATTTCAAGTCATCGAGAATCTTGCGCTCATGCTTCACTATCCCAAGGTGGGTTCATATCCTCACTGATGCAGAGTTGTGCCACCATCGAAGTAATAACTTGCTAGTAATCTACTATTGTAACAAAGTTAATTTGTGGTACATATGCCTAATTTTTCGGTTATATTGGCCGCCTAGGAGTCTTAGTTAGACAAAAACAAAATAACTTCATATTAAGCCTTTAACCATGAAGAGAGTGCCTGAATTGAGTAACCAAAGTGACATTTGGCAATCAACCAAATGCAACTTGTGGGTCTTAGACAGAATTGTCCTCATAATGGTGAAATTTGAGAATATCCCTACGAATTTATGCTTGCTTTGCTTTTGCTAAAGACTTCATACACGGCTGTACAACATAATTATACTTTATAGAGAATTGGCATATTTAATCTAGGTTTACGCATAAGAATATTAAGCCACCTTATCATGTTCTAATAAGCATTTCTTTTGCGGTAATCACTTATTTGAACACGGGATTTCTTCTTTTTGGTCCTGACCTATACATATGAATATATGATTTCTTTTCGGGTCACTTCTTATGAATAAGTAGGTCATTGGGATCTTGCAATATGCCATGGAAGACTTGACAAAGCTCCCCCGCCTTACGTTCTTAACTATCATTCTTCGACACAACGGACATAACTTTGGAGCTGCCTTGTTTCATGTTCTCAGAATGTGTAGAGATCTAAGAAAATTGACTAGTGGTGCTATGTAACAGTGACTTAGAGGTAAATCATTTTTTTGCATCTATATACTCAACTGACTGACAAAAATGCATTGTGCTTACATTCTTTGGCACGATTTAGGCTTGATATTCTTGTTTTAGGTTTTATCTTGACACTAGTACTCTGTTCCAATTTTTTTCTTTGAAGATACAACAATACAGACACTTGGCATACGATTGTATACCTTGTAACAACAATACAGATTATTCCATTTGAGTTGGATTCTTTTCTTGGTAATAAATGACATCCTTTAAATACTTCCAATATACTGGATTTTAGATAATTGGGGAGCTGATTGATTTGCTGCATAGCCAACTTTGTATAAAGTTTAGGAGATAGTAGTAAATTTGGGCCGTGCATGTATAATGTATTGATCTGTTGAATACAATACAGTGTAGCCATATAATAGTCTTGGACTCCAGTTGACAGTACATACATGGGAGCTATGGACATTAATAAGGTTCCTTTGATGGTCTGTGTTGACAACCATAGGCTTTTGATTGTACATAACAACCATATTGTGGCAATTAATTTACTCATAAACTACAAATGATATATTTGTTGGACAAATGATACCCAATGTTCACAGTTTTCAGTGTACTAATTTTTTTCCTTCATAATGTCATCTGTGTGCAATACCTGATGGTGACACCTCTTCTTTCTAGGCATTATATATGTGCCCATCTGGTTGTGTTTGTGATCAACCAACAAACTAGAAGATAGAGGAACTCACTTTGAATTGCCTCCAAGAAGTGGACATTGACATGGAAGGGACGGACCATCAAATTGCTTTGCTTTTGTGAAACGACTGTTCACCTGGGCAGTGGTGCTGAAAAAGATAGAAATAAATTTCCTTCCTTTGATCAGCGAAAGCAGGGTCAGGGAGTTGCGTGAAACATTATTGAGCTTTTCTAGACCAGGAACACGCGTGGAGTTTTACGTGGATGACAATGGAGCGTTGGGCAGGAAGAGGCGCCTGCTTGCACCATAAGCGCCAGTTTGCTTTCCTGTAGCTTAGCTTAGCTCTGTATGCAGTGACTGTGCTGTTGTGTCAACGCTCGAATGCTACATGCTAGTAGCATATTTCCTTATGGTGTCGATGTGTTTCTTCCAAAATACTCCATATATATTGTGTAATGCCACCGCCATCCCGTTGTGCAGGGTTTAGACTGATAATTTTTACATATATGTTGATCGCTGTGCTGTGTTTGCATACAGAGCTTTAGTCACTCTTTTACAAATTATACGAGTTTCAAATGCCTTCTAATATCTGTTAGACTGATGGAGGGTAAATTTGTGCTGGTCCAATATTCTTCGTTCAAATTCAAAACTGAAACATTATTCAAAAGAATTGGGCCTAATTTTTATGTAGATATAAGAATAAATTGGCCTGTTTGACTGCTTGAGTAGGGGGTATCATGATCATTCTCTGCCCACCAGAAACCCCTTCCCAACACCGTACCATCCTATACTATTTTTGTTGGGTCGTTTGTTTGAAGATATTTTGGGAGTCCAGCTTATGTAAAGGCGACTTATGTTAGTCATGGAACTGTAAAGATGTTGGTCTACAATTTCAACATAGAAATGGTTAAAGATGCAATTACTTTGTCTGAAATAGAATTCAGTCGACTTTGGATATCATAGTTCCACTATCCGTGCATGTGAGGAACAGAGAGATCATATATGGAAACGGAACTAAAAACCCTACAATCATCCCAAGAATACTGAGAAAAAAATCTTCACATGATCACTAGTAGAACGAATAAACATCAAAATCAAAATGCAACACATATTAGTTGACATAGCTGAAAAATTAGTTTGTGACATGCTTTTCTAAAAGAAAAAACACTAGTTTTTTATGCTAAAAAAAATCCAGAGCTCGTGACTGTTCATGCCGGAAGTGACAAGGAGTATCGAATAATGGTATGTCAACTAATGACTACGATGTGAGACTCTCTCTTTTTTGTCATGTGGGAACACTCGTCGGGGGTTCACTAATAAATTACGTCAACAACTTGGTGATGAAAAACTTTATATTGTAGAGAAAGTTCTGCACTATATGGTTTTCATCTGCACTATAAGTCAGTGATTTTTTTTTTTTGAAGAGTGCTCAGTCAGTCATCATTGGATAGCGGACAGGATGCTACTTTGCAATTTTGTAAAAATAACATAAGAAATGCAATTATTTATGAATATAATATTATTTGCAAAAATATTATCCCAAAATATTTTTCTAAAAATTATGAAATCAATTTCTAAATAGGACCAAGAATATTTGAATATAGTATGGATTAAAAATATTATGAATCAGTTCCGAAACAGCCTAGACTCGAGCACGGGGCGTCACGACATGGCCTTTGTGTGCCGACGTGGCCTAGTGAGACGGCGCAGGGGACAACGACAAAGCCTGGGTAGGCGTAACCCTAGGGAGGTGGCGCACCCGACATCTGGCTTCGAGTCGTAGAGAGGATGAAAGACTGAGAGCAAGGAAGAAGAAGATAAGGTGGACCTAACCTGAAGGCCCCACACGTCAGATGCATAATTAGCATGATACGCCGGCGTACAAAATGCTTTGGAACCAAATGAGACCCGAGACCAAGTCTATAAGTAACAAAAAATAGCATTTATTTATACATACCGAGTTCGATGTCTGGCTATGAATTTTCCTCTTTCATAATGCAGTGTTGATAATCATTGAAAATTTATATATCATGTCTCTTCGGTCATCATGTTTGAATCCTCAGGCGTTCACCGTTCAAGAATAACACATGACTGTTTGAGAGTACCATCCGTTTGGAACATGACGGTTCCAAAGATGCACAATTTTTTGTTTTTGATAATGTACCTGTCAAATTTAATTTCACATAAGTCGGTTCAATATTATAGGATAGATTTTTCCCCCACCTTACAATCCGAAACCTGCAAGTCCAATTGTTTACGTTTAGAGAGTCCGACATGTAGCATTAACGTTTACAGAGGAGAAATACTATATGGCAGCCGGCTATTTTTAACCCATCTCATAGCCGGATTTGTAGCCGTCAGATTTAACACATGGTGCGATCTGGAGCGTCGAATCTTCTAGTCGTCTCCCCATGTCTTCCCCATTCGGTCCTCTTCCGCATGCGCAGCTCGACGGACGGACGCCGTCCTCTCGTTTCCTCCTCCGCCCGCTCCTGCAACTCGCGACGAACGCCGCCGCACCCTCCGGAGCCGCGCCCCTGGTGACCTTCCACCGGCACCTCTTCCTCCGACGCCACACTCGCCGTCCCCAGGCGGCCATCGGCCAGCCAGCCCGCCCAGGCGGCGCTCCGGCGGCCCTCAGCCGCGCCGCGCGCCCCGGCCGCCCACCGGCGCTGCATCCGCCCCCAGGTGGCCCTCCGCCGCCCGATCCGCGCCGAGCCCGTCTTCCGACGCCCTGCAGGCGGCTTCTATTTGGAAACTTTGTAAATTTGTGAAATTTGATAGATTTGAACAATTTGCATATATTTCTCGTTTGGCTACTACAGAAAAAATTTGTAATTTGTTTTTTGAAAATCTGGCATGTATTTGTTCGAGATATGCAACTATCTTCAAATTACATTTTTATATCAAATAAATTACATTGAGAAGTCACTGTAATTATAGTAACAGGGTGGTGTAAATTTAGTTGTGAATTAGTGTAAGTGGAAGTATAAAATCCGGCTATTTTTAGGGGCTAAAATAGCCGGATGTTATATAGACAGATTCTTAATTTAGGGTTTATGGTGGTCGCTATGCTCTGTGTTTGCATATGGATCACTCTTTTGCAAGCTTGATATGTCAGAGCTGTTGCACTGTTGCAGGGTGAATCTGTGCTGGTCCAGTATTCTTTGTTCAAAAAATTTTATGCAGCTATAGTAGAGGGACTGAAAAATGAAACATTGTTCAAAAGCCACGCAAGAATAATTTTGACCTAATTTTTATCCAGATATAATAGATTGGGCTGCTTGATTAGGGGTGGGTTGCAAGTTGTACTGTTGGTTAGGTTTGTGTGAAGCTATTTTGGCAGCCCAACTTATGTAAAGGGTATTAGTCATGGAACTGCGAATCTGATGGTCCACAAATTCAACGTGGAAATGGTTAAATAGAATACAATCAACTTTGGATGTTATGGTTTAAGTCTTTTACTTGTATGCTATTAAAAAAGATGGTCTAATCGATCATGTCCCTAAAAAGTTTCATCTATCATCAGCGTCCAAGTTCGGAAAACTTTGCTCTCACACACAATTTCATCCGCCTTTTGTTTGTTTTTCGCTGTTTGGGAGTTTGAGGAGTGGGATTGGATAGTTAAAATGTCCAAAATACCCTCCCCTTTTCTTATCTGTATCCTCTCTCTTATCCGAGAAATGCCTGGAGTAGAGCTCGCTTGCGCGCGTCACGGTGGCTGGGCGGAGCTCGCCCACGCGCACCGCTGTGGCCGGAGCTCGCTCGCCGATCCACCCCCGGCCACACTCGCCCATCCTCGCCCCTGGCGTGGTGCACCGCGATGTCGTCGCCGCCGCGGTGCCCAGGGAAGGAAAGCGCGGCGGAACAACGTGAGGTTGTCCGTTTCGTTGCCTTCTGGGATGAGGCCCGGTGCGAGGATGAAGAAGGCCAAGATGGAGAGCAGCAACAGCAGTGACCACGGCCTTATCCAGCGTGCAACTCGCCAGCGCCGCCTTCAGCGACCACACTGCGGCGTCTGGCCGTCCCGCCCCCTAACGACGTGTATGCCGCACGGTACGCCTCGTCCGTAACGCTCGCCGAGCACGACCTCTCAGGGGGAGGATATCATGCTGTTGGCGCCATGGGTCCTTGCCAGGGTCCCACCCGTGCTCGACGGAGGCAAGAAGGAGCTCACACGCTCGAGATGGCAATAATGGAGCTCTTGCTTGTGCCCGTACCGGCTACCAGAGCTTTTGCGCGTGCTGGATGGAGAGGGGAAGCCAGGGGTGGAGCTGAGGAAGGAGGCGCCGCAGGCTTGGTCGGAGCTAAGGACACAAGAGATATATGGACGGCTGACAAATGGACCCCACTGTGGGGGTAAAATGGACTTTTGACATGTTAGACCGTTAGCGCTCAGAATGGCGTGGGAGAGAAAAGTTTTCTGAACTTGGACTTTAGGGACATGGACGATTATGAATTATGCAAATGGAACATATATATATGCTTCTTATATAAACAAACCCCACTATCTATTTCTCTAGACATGCAACATGTCGACCCGCATCCACTATTAAACCCACTATCTATATCTCTTAATGCAATGTGTCCACCTCAGCAATCCACTATCATTTGCCACTAGCAATTTATCTTAACATGCAAGGTGTATTTTTACTTTTTATTCTTCCTTCCTCTTAGCAAACAATAAAGAACCTGTAATCATCCCAAAAATACAGATAACCTTCTCATGATCACTAGAAACAATTTCCTCTTCTTCATAAAACAGAGGTATCGCAAAAAAAAACTTGAAAACTATAGAAAGTGCATAAAACTTCATTTAGTTTTTTTTTGCTATATTTGAATTTTTTTTTCCTCGCATCCAAGAAAAGCGTAATGAGGGTTAGACAACTTGGAAGTCAGAGCAAGCTAGTAGTGCATGCAGCGGCGGATCTAGAGTATAATCACCGGGTCAGCCGACCCAGTAACTTACTAAAAATAACACTACAAATCATTTTTTTAGATGCAAATTACTTTAAAAATAGAGGATTAATACATGTTTGACACGTCAATTAGTTCTTGACCTAGAGAAATAACATTCTGGATTCGCCGCCGAGTGCAGGTTATACACAAGAACTCTTCAAGGCAAGCTAGTAGCGCACATGACATCGTGTACAAATACAAATACACGACGCATATGCATATACTAGTACTTACCGTGCCAGGCCCCACTCGCAGAGAGCCAGAGAGTCCCTCCCAGGTGCCAAGCACGTGATCAGCCCCCAACACGCAGCTTCGATTCGTTCCCCACTCCACTCCACTCCCACACCGGCACAGAAATCGTACGCCGCCGCCGTGCGCTCAATCCCAGCGCGACCTGCATTTCCCGCTGAATCGGAGGAGCGAGAGTTGTGGATCCTAGCGCCGGCGCCGACCATGTTGAGCCGGACGTGCCCGCCTTGGCTGCAGAAGCTGAAGCAGATTAGAACTTAAACGGTACTGATCTTGGTCTGTTGGTTTACAAAAACCAAAAGGCCGAGGCGTTTTGCCCTTGAATTCTAAAAAAAGTTGAAGCAGATCATCGGGCGATGCCTCTGCTCGGGAAGTCTCAGCGTCGAGGCCCCAACTCTGCGACGAGGTGCTCCCGTCCATCCAAATGTGTTCCCCGTCGCCGACGGGTCCGCGGCAGCGCGGGGGCGCGTGCCACACCGGCGGAGGATGCACTCGATCTGTTCGACGAGCTGCTTCCCCAGGCGATGCAAGGCTCCATTTACGGTCTCACCCAGCTCCTCACCACCGTCGCTCACGCCCCGGTCTCCTCCACCATGCGCGATGGCCTTGTGCTCGCCGTGTCCATGTTCAATCGCATGGCCCGAGATGGCGCTAAGAAGGTGGCTCCAGACATAGCTACCTACACCGTCGACATCAGATGCTGCTGCGATGCAGGATGCTTGAGCCTTGCCTTCGCCGCATTGGGCCAGATTATTAAGACGGGACTGAGGGCAAATGCTATCACCTTCACGCGCCATCCTCCTGTGCTGAGAAGAGGACGAGTGATGCAATGAATACTAGATGGATTTCCCGCGCGTTGCTGCGGGTATTGTGAGAATGATTTAAGATGAATGGTAATCAAAGATCTAAGTAGTGGCATAAAAAACTCTTGATTGCTAGTTGTCGCTACCTTTTTTCAGCAACTATTATCAGTTATCAATGGCTTGTTTTTGCATGAATTATTTCGATGTCTCTTTATTTCTTTATAATATTTAATGGGAGTGCTATTTGTAACTTACCATAGTGACTCAGTGGGGCCTTAAGATGAAGTGGCTTCACATAATTGCTAAGAAATATTATAGTGGGGTTTAAATATTTTGATGTCTCTTTATTTCTTGATGATATTTGGTGGAGTGCTAATTGTAACTGATCTTAATTTACTCGGTGGGGCCTTAAGATGATGTGGCTTCATAGAATTGCAGAAAAATAGTGTAGTGGGCTTTAGCTTTATAGTAGTTATAGATTGTGCTCTGAGCGCCGCCCGGCCGGCTGCGAGCTCCATGCCGAGGCGACCCGTGCGCTGGGGAGCGGAGGCGCCATGGCGGACGGATGAGATAGAGAGAACAGGGACAGAGGGGATGAGGGTGACGGTTGAAAAAAGAGAAAATATAGACACATGGGCCTTACTTTTTGGCATAGAGTGAGATATAGAGGTTGTATGGGTGCGGAAGAATGTGATATAGAGTTGAGAATCTCGTTGATGAAATATTTCTTATAGAGGTTGGATTTAGAGGTGGATGAGTGCGGGTAATCTAAGCATCTTATCACTCTCCACATTGTTCAACCGGGTCTAAGAAAAAAAATACTAAACTATGGCTCCTTGAGGTAGCGCTGTATGCAGTAGAACACCATTGCATGCTACTGCCTGAAAGGGCTGACAGAACGTGATTTTTTTATTTCTTACTACCCGGTGATAGCGTTGTTAGACTACCCGCACTCATGAACCTCTAAAACCCAACTTGTAAAGGAATATTCCATCCTGATCATCGAGATTCTCTACTCAAAACCATTTTCTCCCGCACTCATCCATCCTCAACACCAGCCTCTATCCACTGTGGGACCCACTATTAAGATTTTTTTTTCTGTTTTCTTTTTTCTCTTCCCTTTTCTTTCCCCCTTCCCTGCTTTATCCATTCGGACTGGTAGCTCCACCGACGAAAGGCCAGGCGGCGGAGCTCGAGCCGGCGGCGCTCGCGGCCGTCTCGCGCGGAGCTCGGGGCGGCGGCGCTCGGCGGCGGACCTCGGGCCGGCGTGCGCGGAGCTCGGGGCGGCCGCGCTCGAATATGACCGACGCCATGGCCCCCTCCCTCGCCCTAGCCACCGCCCGCGCGGCCCGACGGCGTGGCCACGACCCCCCTCGCCTCGGCCCCCTCCCTCGCCTCGAGCTCCACGCGCGGGCGGAGCAGAGGCGCGGCCGGAGGTGGCGCCCTCGCTGGCGCTACGAGCTCCTCCTCGGCGGCGGCGGTCCCCGGCGGCCAAGGGCGAGGTCGCTGGCGGTCACGCGATGCCATGGCGGAAGGAGGCGGGGCACCATCTTCTTCACCGCAGGGGCGCCATCATCACCGCCGGGGCGCCGTCTTCTTCACCCCGCGCCTCCTTCTCCCTCTCCGTCACCACCGCCGGCCACAGGACGGCAGCTCCGGCCATGGCGGCGCGCGGAGGAGGGGGACGACGAGCATCATGCGACGGCGACGACGAGTATCCATGGCGCCTCCTCCCTGCCTTGCTCTCCCTCCTCCGGCTACTCTCTCTTCTCCAGCGGGCCCCGCAGCTCCTTTGCGTCTCCGCCGTACAGACGTCACAGACACCGGACGGCGCGGCTTCCGCAAGCGTTGCGGAAGTGTTTGCGTCGCCCGCTGCAGTGTTTTTGGAACGCAAAACCTTTTGCGTTGGCGTTAGAGGTCCCCAGTGCGGGTAGTCTTACCGGGAGTCATGCTTTTTCTACCGGCTCCACAATGTATCCTACTTTTACCAACAACTTACTACCCCTTACTCCCTTCCATTGCGGGTGCCCCTATAAAACCGGTTTTATGACCTTGTCAACTTTTGAAACCGTTTGTTTTTCCACCTAGATAGTTTTGTTGTCGGTTTTTGCTGATTTAACATGATGCCATTCCGGTCGTCCTACGTTGACAGGTTTGGATAACTTTTAGTGTCTGATTGTTCGAGTAGATCCTATTAGCGTTAAGTTTGGATAATCCATTTTGACAGGTACACAAGAAGATGCTACATTTAACATTTCTAAAATTCCTGCAGCAAACGTGCGAGGAATTCACTAGTTCTAAGAATTCTAAGCAAAAAAAAATCTAATTCAACTCTATCGGACTCTCACTATATGTAATTTTAATTTCCAACAAAGTAATCCTAGACGCTATCCAACGGCCTCCAAATGCTCTTCGAGAAAATAGAAATTTGGCCATCCTTGAAACTGGACTTTACTACTTTTGTTACGTATCCCTCAAAAAAATAGGATTTACTGCTTCGCCGTTACAAAACCAGCCGTCCCGTTACCATTCGATGCTGCTGTAGACATTTTATTATTCCACAATTACCCCTGCTTCGGACTAAAATTCCAGTGTCCAACGGAACGGGGACACTCGAAACGGATCGAGAGCTGAGCTGAGCGCCGCCGCCTCCGCCGCCGCCAGGCGCGCCAATCCCGGGCGCCGCCGCCGCCAGGCCTTGCCAGCGACTCCTCCCACACGCCGCGCCCCCCACCGTTGCTGTCTCCCGCCCGGCCCCGCCGCCGCAGGGAGCCGGTGCCACCAGCGCGCTCATCCTGCTCATGGAGGACGGCGGCGGCGAAGTCGCCGGCGCCGCCGAGCCCTTCGACGAAGACCGCCTCAGCGCCCTCCCCGACGACGTTCTGGTCCACATTCTCCTCCTCCTCGACGACGCCGCCGCCGCCGGTCGGACCAGCGTCCTCTCCAGCCGCTGGCGCGGCCTCTGGGCGCTCCTCCCGGCGCTCCGTTTCCCCGTCGATTCCGATCCCAGCCTCGTCGCCTCCGTGCTCGCCGCCCATGAAGCCGTTCTCCAATGCCTCCACGTGCGGACCCTGGATACCGCCCCCGAGCCTGTGGAAGCGTGCCTCGCCGCCGCCGCGGACCGCCTGTCCGGCAGCCTGGTCTTCCAGAACCGGGTGCCAGGGGCTAACACCGGTGGCGATGGCAAGGAAGGGGCAGGTGGCGATGGCGATGGCGATGGCGAGGAAGGGGCCGGTGGCGATGACGACGAAGGGGCCGGTAGCGATGACGAGGAAGGGGCCGGTAGCGATGATGAGGAAGGGGCCGGTGGCGATAACGAGGAAGGGGCCGGGGAAACAGGCGCCATCCAGCTGCCTTGCTTCGCGAACGCCACCGCGGTCTCCCTTGACCTAGGGTTTCTCAGGCTTGCCATGCCGACCGCAGGCGTCTTCGGCCGGCTCACTGAACTCTCCCTCAGGTGCGTCCGGTTCCAGGGCCCGTGCGAGCTTGGTGACGCCGTGTCCTCGCTGCGGTGCCCCGGCTTGCAGAAGCTCACAATCAGCAATATCAGTGGGCTGGCCAATCTCGCCATCCACTCGGGGTCTCTCCTGAAAATGCATCTGAGTTGGCTGTATGGATTGCAGCAGCTCACTGTAGTGGCACCGGCACTCAAGGAGTTTGTATTGGGTGAATGCTTTGTTAACAGACGCCCAGTTGCCAACATTTCAGCCACTCAGCTCATTTGTCTTCAGTGGATGGATGTGTATGATCCGACCTCTGTCAAGGTTGGTGACATGGCACAACTCCAACGGCTGGTCGGCATGATTCGTGTATATCATTTACACCCTTCGTGGTTCAGTAATGGTTTTCTGCGGCTTTTGGACCAATTTCAAGTCATCGAGAATCTTGCGCTCATGCTTCACTATCCCAAGGTGGGTTCATATCCTCACTAATGCAGAGTTGTGTCACCATCGAAGTAATAACTTGCTAGTAATCTACTATTGTAACAAAGCTAATTTGTGTTTAGTAGCTATCTGCTTAGGTGGTACGTATGCCTAATTTAGGATAGGCATGAGTTTTCAGTTATATTGGCAGCCTAGAAGGCCGAGTCAAGTAAGCCAAAAATAACATCATTTTAGGCCTTTAACAATGTAGAAATTGCCCGAATTGGGTAACCAAAGTGGCATTTGGCAATCAACCCAATGCAACTTGTGGGCTCGACAGAATTGTCCTGATAATGGTGAAATTTCAGAATATCCCTGTGAACTTTTGCTTGCTTTGCTTTTGCTCATGTTAGGAAGGGTGAATAAAATATTGGTATGTATATTGCAAGCGCAGTTCATGTGAAATATGCACATACTCAGAGTATGCAGTGCAGTGGTACCTTAGTCATGAGATATGAATTCATTGGTTGTGTTGAAAGCAGGGACGTTAATAATGTTGATAAATTGAGCTATCCTATTCTTTTTCTCATGCATTGTAGTTGATAAAGACTTCGTACACTGTTGTACAACAACTTATACTTTATGGAGATTTAGCATCCTTATAATATAGGTTTACACATAAGAATATAAAGCCACCTTATCATGTTATAATAAGCATTTCGTGTGCGGTAATCAGTTATTTGAACATGGGATTTCTTCTTTTTGGCCCTGACCTATGCATATGATTTCTTTTTGGTGACTTCGATCTTAATTTCTTATGAATAAGTAGGTCATTGGGATCTCGCAATATGGCCTGGAAGACTTGACAAAGCTCCCCGCCTTATGTGCTTGACTATCGTTCTTCCATACAGTGAACATACATTTGGAGCCGCCTTATTCCATGTTCTCAGGATGTGTACAGATCTAAAAGAATTGAATTTGTTGCTACGTAATGGTCACTTAAAGGTAAGTCAATTTTTTTTTGCGTCTAAATACTCAAGTGACTAACAAAAAATTGCATTGTGTTTGCATTCTTTGGCACGATTTAGCCTTGATATTCTCATTTTAAGTTTTGTCTCAACACTGGAACTCTGTTCTATTTTTTTTTAAAGATGCAACAATACAGACACTTGGCACATGATTGCGTACATCGTAACAACAATACACACTTTTCCTTTTGAGTTGGATGCTTTTCTTGGTAATAAATGACATCCTTTAAATACTTTCAATATACTGTAGATAATTGGAGAGTTGATTGATTTGGTGCATAGCCGACTTTGGGCCGTGCATGTAGAATGTATATTGATCTATTGAATGCAATACAGTGTAGCCCTATAATAGTCTTGGGAGTCCAGTTGACAGCACTTACATGGGAGCTGTGGGCATTAATAAGGTTCTTTTGATGGTCTGTGTTGACAACCATATTGTTCATAGGCTTTTCAATGTACATAACAATCATATTGTGGCAATTAGTTTAAACTACAAATGATATTTTTGTTAGACAAATCTGCTTGGTACATGCATCCTAGTGTTCACAGTTTTCAGTTTGCTAATTTTGTTTCCTTTCTGATGTCATCTGCGCAATACCTGATGGTAACACCTCTTCTTTCTAGGCATTATATATATGCCCTACTGGCTGTGTTTGTGATCAACCAACAGACTGGAAGACTGAGGAACTCACTTTGAATTGCCTCCAAGAAGTGGACATTGACATGGAAGGGGCGGACCATCAAGTTGCTTTTGTGAAAAGACTGTTCACCTGGGCAGTGGTGCTGAAAAAGATAGAAATAAATTTCCATCCTTCGATCAGTGAAAGCAGGGTCAGGGAGTTGCGTGAAACATTATTGAGCTTTTCTAGACCAGGAACACGCGTGGAGTTTTATATGTATGACAATGGTGGGTTGAAAAGGAAGAGGCACCTGCTTCCACCAGAGGACTAAGACATCAGGTTGTGATTCTAAGTGCCAATTCGCTTTCCTGTAGCTTAACTCTATATGCAGTGATTGTGCTGTTGTGTCAAGGCTCAAACGCTACATGCTAGTTGCATATGTCCTTATTGTGTCTGTGTGTTTCTTCCAAAATACTCCATTTATATTGTATAATGCCACCACCATCGTGTTGTGCAGGGTGTAGGCTGTTCGTTTACATAGGTGGTTGCTATGCTGTGTTTGCGTACGGAGTTTTAGTCACTCTTCAAAATCTGCTAGACTGATGCAGGGTGAATCTGTGCTGGTCCAGTATTCTTCATTGAAAACCCAGTATCCGCAGGATTAAATTGGGCCTATTTTTTTTATGTAGGGCTTTGTTTAGATGCCCAAGTTGGGGGCCAAAACGCAGCATTAGGCACTATGCAAAAAAACAAAGATTCCACATTACATTAAAATACCGGCACATGCGGCACATACATGGAGTACTAAATGTAGATGAAATCAAAAATTAATTGCACAATTTTGTTGTACTTTGCGAGACAAACATTTTAAACTTATTTAATCAATGTTTGGACAATTATTATCAAATATAAAAGCAAAAATGCTACAGTGAGTATTTATAATAAAATGCAAACTTTGCCACTCCTAACTTTAGATCTAAACAAGGCCCATATAATAATAAATTGGTCTGCTGGATTGCTTGAGTAGGTAGCCAGCCAGCCTTCAAGTATCGCGCCGGCACAACGCACACGATACACGAGTCACACGACACTCTCGCGCCTCTGCTCCACTTGCTCCTCTTCCAAGCCCCACCCCGCCGCTCGCCCCTCGTGGCCACCGCCGCCTCCCGCCTGCCGCAGGTGCGCGCTGCCGCTCCTCCCCCTTCGCTCTCGCCGCCGCTCGCGTGTTCCGCACTCTCGCTTAACTAACTCCTCCGTCTCCCGATCGTGCTACTACTGCAGGCACACATGGCGTCGTCGAGGCACGCGGACGAGGGCGGGCTGCTCCAGGTCATGGACGCCTACAGGGTCGTGGACGAGGAGGAGTGCTTCGAGTCCATCGACAAGCGTACGTCCCCGCCCCTCTCACCTCCCGTCTCGCCTCCCGCATTACTTGTTCCGCTGCGCGCTCGACTTCCTATCCTGCCACTCTGCTCGGTGCTGTAGTCGCGGCGGGCGGATCGCTTCCATCTACCGATGTTTCGCTTTTTGGTTCGAAAATTTCGGTCTGAGTTGGTGTCGCTTCGAAGCGAAGTTCGTGGGATTTGTGCTTGGGGTCGTCACTTGTTTGTTTTTGTTGGGTGCGTGGAGTTTTTGCGTTCCTCTTATTCCCCCAATATTAGTTGGGGTTTTGCTGGTCATGTCATGAGTTCGTGGGGTTCTAGTATTCCCCACATTTGATCGAAATCCTACGGTTATTTCGTTTTAATCAGTGCGTGGTAGCCTTGCTTTTGCATAGATTGGTCTTAATTTAACCTCTGTCTGAATTCATGACCTCATTCAGAAAAGTGCAGTCAAATTCGAAATTATCTTGTTCTATCCCGAGATTTTTATGTGAATACTTAGTTCTAGCAATTATTATCTCCTTTGTGATGTACCACCTTGATCGATCGATCGATCCTCCAGTCCGAGCACGGCGGATCGTTTCTGCAATCTGCTGTTTCGCCTTTTGGGTTCGGGAATTTCGGTCCGTATTGGTGCGTCTTCGAACTGAAGTTGGTTTGATTTGAGCGTGATGGGGCTTTTGCGCCCCTTCTGATTCCCCAAAATTTTGGAGAATTTTGGGAATAAACTAGTGATGTGTTGTGGCTAAATGGATGGAATGATGAGTTAGTTTTCCCACGTTTGATTGAAATTCTGCTGTTAGTTCATTTAGTCAGTGTGCGCTACTGCTACCGTTGCACTTGGGCACTAAGGGTTTTAGGCTTGGGTTCATGTTTTGTTGGGAAACAGGATTCACGATTTCATGTTGCCTTGCATTTTCTATTAGTGTTCAATGCTATTAATTTGAGTTCTCACCATATTTTGTTCCTGCACTCAAGCTAACCTGTGTTGAATGCATCTGTTTGGCACAGTGATCTCTCAGGGGATAAATGCAGGAGACGTGAAGAAGCTGCAGGGTGCAGGGATTTACACATGCAATGGCCTAATGATGCGTACCAAGAAGGTTCTGAACTTTGCATCCCAGTACCCCAAATCTTTGTTCTGTCTGTCTAGTGCTTAAATTGATATCTTGTTTGTGGCACTTGCATGCTTGGTTCCATTGGTTCAATATTCTGAACATATCGCTATGGTTCTCATTTATGGATCATCTTGCAGAATCTTACAGGAATCAAAAGATTATCTGAAGCAAATGTTGATAAGATCTGCGAGGCAGCTGAAAAACTTCTGGTCTGACCCTTTAAGTTGGTTTTGTTTACTAAACTACCATGCAGTCAGTTTTGTAAGATATTTGTTTGTTTGTCACAGAACCAGGGCTTCATGACAGGAAATGATCTCCTTCTTAAAGTAAGAAAATTGCATTTAAGTTATTGATCAGTATATGGTTTACCAGTTTGGTGTGCCTCATGAGTGATAATAGTTATTGAATCTGGTTGAGCACATTTACTTCTCGTATGTGTTGGCTGTTTGATTTATTTTGGCTTATTTGAAGCGGAAGTCTTTTGTTCGGATTACAACTGGGAGCCAGGCACTTGATGAGCTGCTTAGCGGTAATATATCTGAAATCTTTCATGTGATTAGTCATGCTATTGTATTAGTCTAATGGACGGGCATGTTTAAATTTGAAGGTGGGATTGAAACACTTTGAATCACAGGCGTTCGGGGAGTTCCGGTATGTTGATGTTTTTGTTCCTATTCTTTATGTTTCTCTGAAGTTTTGCTGCAGGAGCCATAATATATGTGTATAGTTGATCTTATGGTATGGGGCCACACTTGCAATAAATGTATTTAGGCCTAGCTCAGTCATGTATTAGTGTTTTAGGTTGATGATACAACCTTCTGAACCCTCTTGTACCGCCTTTGTCTGTTGTCTCATATTCCAGAGGTACTGCTAGCAATAGCAGTGCATCTTAGAGCAAGTATTATAAGGCCACATAGGCAGGCTGCAAGCTTGTACATGTCATCAAAATCCTAGCTGGACAAGCAAGAGAAGAGGAGAGAGAATGAAGCCGGCGCTCCGCTCTTCGCCCGGCTGTTTGCGTACATCGAGGACATACCGCTCGCTTGCCGGTCGCTGTGAGCTGTAGAACCGGCGTTTACCTCAGCATCATTATTACCCATGGATCGTTTGTGTCAGCTCCCACACCACAGCATATATACAAGTTGTTTGATGAGAGTACGAGACGTATGACCACAGAGATAGATGGTACTAACGATCACAGGAAGTTGTATGCACAAATAATTAAATATATCAGAAAAGTTGATCTAGTAGCCAATTTCGTTCGTTGATGATGGCTAGATATATGACATGGCAAGTATACAGCCAGCAACCAGCCGACCTTATAATACTTGCTCTTATAGTTTCTAATCATGCTTTTGCGTGAAGTGATTTGTTAATTGCTAGACCTCTGTTTTCTCTAAAGTGAACAGTATATTAAACAACTCTTTGCTGTATTGCTATTGCTGGGACTGGGAGCAACTCTCCATTGTATACAACACACAATAGCGCACAAACATCTTACATACAAATAAAAGAAATGTCTTAATAAGTATTTAGTTATTTACTGAGAATAGAAACTGTGAATGTTGACTTATGATGTGCTTTTGTAACTATATTTCTGAGCACAGTTCTAGCTTTTTAATTTGGAATATGTCATCTGGCTGCCTTGCAGGTCAGGGAAGACCCAGCTGGCTCATACCCTGTGTGTCTCCACTCAGGTTCATCCCTTGTATCTATTTTTCTAGATAGCACATAGACCATGGAAATATAGAAGCAATAGAATTTGAGGAAACAAAGAAGCAACAGAACTACTTTCTTATTTCTGACTGATGAAAATGCAGCTTCCAATCCACATGCATTGGGGGAATGGGAAGGTTGCCTACATTGACACTGAGGGAACATTGTATCTTTGGAACTTTATGAGTAATTTGTCAAGCTGATTCTCTCAAGAGTTTATATTTATCCCTGTCATCTCCAAATTTTTTCCTTAATGAAGTTTTCAGCCGACCTGAGCGCATTGTGCTAATTGCTGAGAGATTTGGGATGGATCCCAGTGCTGTTCTTGACAATGTATGAATTCCATGCATTTATCATTCTCATTTCTATTAGCCCATTTCATGACTAACAGATCAAACTGATTGTTTTTGGTTAGATCATATATGCATACACCTATGAGCACCAGTACAACCTGCTCCTGGGCCTTGCTGCTAAGATGGCTGAAGAACCTTTCAGGCTTCTGGTAGGCATGAAACTGTAGAGTGCATTGAGAGTTGTGCTCAACTGCTCATGTGGTATTTCCATCGTCCTAGAAACAGATTGTGGATTCTGTGATTGCATTATTCCGCGTTGATTTCAGTGGCAGGGGTGAACTTGCAGAGCGTCAGGTATGCTCATCGGTTCATTTCAATGGCTGTAGGCACCTTGCAAAATTTTTTTAATGGTGGCATTTTATCTGCTTGCTTATGTGTATCTGCTGTGGAATTGCAGCAAAAGCTAGCACAGATGCTGTCCCGCCTTACCAAGATTGCTGAGGAGTTCAATGTTGCAGTGTACATCACTAACCAAGGTGGTCTCTGTTATTTAGCACTGCATCAATTCTAAGAGTTTACAGATCAATGAATTTCAAATTCTAAGCTGTCTGCCTTTTGTTCTCCAGTGATTGCTGATCCAGGTGGCGGTATGTTCATAACCGACCCAAAGAAACCAGCGGGCGACCATGTGTTGGCGCATGCTGCCACCATCAGATTGATGCTGAGGAAAGGCAAAGGCGAGCAGTGTGTCTGCAAGATCTTCGATGCCCCTAACCTTCCTGAAGGAGAAGCTATATCCTTTTGCTTTGATGGCCCATGCTTACTGCTTGAGCTAATGACCGCCTTACTTTCACAGCTTGCTAAATTGCTTCGCTTAGACCTGCATAGTAAACTCTAGTGATAGTGAAACCTTACCTGAATGTTTACATGTAACTTGTTTCCCTTGACTAGTAGCACGTTTTCCAGGTTACATCAGGTGGAATCATTGACGCAAAAGACTGATTTGGTTTTCAGCTGGAGTAGTGCTTCTGCTCAAGAAGGTTGTTCATGTTTCTTCAGTAAAGTTCACACATTGGATGGGTACAGACTACAAGACTGAGAAAAGTTACCGCAGTGTTACTCTGTTTTATCCTTTGACATAGAAAAAGTAGGCAGAACTCTATTGTTGCTTAGGCCTCACATCGTGTTATTTTTGCCACAGAATTTGAGATGGAACCAGTTGTACATGTTTTATGGCTTCGCAGAAGAGTGCTAGGCAGTGACCATCTACTGTTAGTAGTTGTTCATGCATGCCCCATCTACATGCTTAATACTCCATGCTTGCGTAATTGGCACCGTGCTTCTTTCTTGTAATTTTTGGTTTGACATTGAAGGGAAGGTAAAGATATGATGCTCTTTCTAGATCTCAACTCTTGTTGGTATAGATGACCAAGCTAGTGCTGCTAATCTGTGTCTTGGTCGATAGGATTCCGGGCAGGGCATAGAGCAGAGTGAGTTTGGGATTGTGTTGTTTATCCCTGCACTGGATCATCCTGTCCTGTTGCTTTTCGGGTTCCTGAATTGTTGCTCCCTCCGGCACGGGCATGCTTCGAGTTCCTGCTGCCTCTATCTGGCACAGAAGAGCTGTTGGCAGCCAATAATCCATCACCGTTCCCGTTTATCATTATAGTTCAATTGCCTGTGCAGGCTTTGTCTCAACCCACAACTCCTGTAAATCATCGGCAGGCACGGCGATGTCGGCCGATTCAGGTGATCGCCAACCAATCAACCTGGGCGTTCAGTCAACAAAAATCAGGTCATTTGCATGAACTGGTTTATACATAAATCTGTTGATGTTCAGTTATTCATAGTTTCAGGCATTCGTCGTGCAATTACCGTCGCAATTTAGTTTTAGTCTGAAATGTTGGCCATGAAACACATCTTCATGTTGTCTTGTGAATTGATCTAGGGCAAGGACGAGCGCTCCACTTGGTCCTAATGACGCTTCTACCTAGTTGATGAACACCAACCAATTATAGTAAGATAAAATCTTCTAGTAGCAAATAAATACCAAATGAACCCGTCAAGATTCCAATAATTTGAAACTAGACAATAAAATCGAAACATGGTTATAGAAATAAACTGAAACTAGGTTCAAGCTCAAACAAAATTTGTATGGATTTTATAAGATTTATCGTATTTCAGAATTTTCAATTGACTTACTTTTGCATCTAAATAATATTTGGAAAACGACTTCAATCATACAATTATAGATAATTTCTTAAAATATTTTAGTCCGATCTATTTTCATAAAGTTTTGAATTTAGTCTGCTTTAGAGACCTCGCTATTGATGGTGTGTCACGTAAAGTGGAAAATGTGCTTCTAATAAGTCAACAAAAATCACTAAAAACATTTGATTTATATATAAATAAAAGTTAAAGGGATAAAAATACGGATTTTATAGATGAGAGAAAAAAAAATCGAACGACGAATTTATTTTTTGTTTTTGAGAATTCGAACGACGAAAATGCTTTTTTTTTTTTTACATGGAACTACGAAAATGCTGAGGGAGAATAAAATGACTCCTCTTTCAAAACAAAAAAAAAAGACTTCCATGGCCTTAGGCGTTTTGCAGGCCTTGTCCGGCCCACCAACCAAACCCCCACCTGAAGTCTGAATGAAACCCAAGAGCCCCCTGTTCGGCACTTTCTCCGGCGATCACTCGACGATCTCCTGTCTCCGGTGGCCGCCGGTAAGTTTCCGCCGCGCTGCATTTCTGTCTCCGGCCGCTCATCGTCCCCTTCCCCTGACGGCCTCAACTCGCCTCCAGGTCCTCCGTCCGCATTCCGCAGCGCCATGGCCGGCCCCGAGAGCAAGAGGACCGAGGCCGCGCCTGCCGACGGCTTCCCCGACGACCCGCTCGTGGAGATCCTCTCCCGCCTCCCTGCCAAGCCGCTTTTCCGGTTCAAGTGCGTCTCCGAAGGCTGGTGTCGCCTCATCGCCGATCGCCTCGGCCGCCGGAAGTTCCCCCAAACCCTAGAGGGTTTCTTCGTCAGCGGCAGCGGCGGCGGCGGTGGTGGCGTGAATGACTGGCGCTTCATCAACCTGTATGGGAAATCCGCGCCTCTCGTCGATGCCTCGTTCTCCTTCCTCACGAAGCTGCCGCGGATTAAGCAGATCAACCTCTTGAGCGCCCACAATGGGCTCATCCTGTTTGGGTGCTTCTTCGATTGCGGCAGATACGAGTACATCGTGTGCAACCCTGCCACTGAACAATTGATGCGCGTGCCTTGCCTTGGCACTACTCCAAATCCGCTGATGATAGAGATGATTGAAGCTGATTTCTTAAGGGAAGTCAACTTTCTGATTTTTTATCCGGCTGTCTCCTCACACTTTCACCTGCTCCAGTTCTGGTACTGGGACATCATCAGTTTCAGGTCATTGCAAAGTGTTCACGTCTTCTCATCTGAATCTGGGGTCTGGAGAAATAGCACTAGAGAATGGAGTGAACGGGGAAGTCTGCTAGCATTTGGCGAAGTACCATCTAAGTTGGGCTGTACGGATGTTAATGGTATGCTGCATGTTCCAGTCTACTTGCCACAGTCACAGACACAGCAGATAGCTGTGGTGGACACGCAAGGGAAGATAAGTAGGGCGATCCGCTGGCCAGACATGGAAGAATTTCATGCTACTGCTTTTATTGGTCAATCTCAAGGACACCTGTATTGCATCACTGCACATAAGAAACAAGAAGGCCATCTTGTCCACATCACTGGACTATCGATTTGGGTCCTCGAGGACTACGATGCAGGGCAGTGGGTCTTGAAGCAAAGCGTGAGTTGTTCACAACTGTTTGGTGAAATGTGTTGTGGAGTCAAGGACTTAGATGTGATCACCATTCACCCAGATCGCAATTTGGTTTTCTTCGTGCACCGCTGCAACTGGAAACTGATGTCATATGACATGGATAGTGAGGAAGCACATGATCTCTGCACTCTAGGACATGGCTATGGGCTAGTTATTCCTTATGTTCCCTATTTCGCGGATGTGCCCGTGTTCAGCGGAAGAGCTTCAACTGTTTTTCTGGAGGGGCAACCGACAACAGTGTAAAGAGATTAGCAATGTTTTAATAATCAAATTAATCACTATCGCCTATCGGTGCTTGCTATTAGGTAGCAGGTACTGCTGAAACTGTTTTCTTGTAGCATGCTCCTTGGGATGTTCAACTGGAATTAGGAGCTGCATTTTGCTGGTGCCTGGATGTATTGCTTATTGTGTTTCTGGTCCAATTAATACTGCAAGTAAGCAAATGAAACTTGGTAAGCAAATGAAACTTGGGGGCAAGTTATCGTGTATGTGGTTGCCTTTTTGCACGGCTTCTGATGTTTGGTATTCAAATTATCAGTTTTAAATTTCTACTCTTTGTGTTTCTAGAATGATAATCATCTTGTAAATATGCTAATGAGTGATTAATGACTGCTAGATTTTGTTTCCATGGTGTATCTTTTGTATGCTCTGGATAGTGCATATATCAGAATGGTTTTCGCTGAAAGCTCCATTACATTATTAAGCTCAAAAGCTGCCTGGTGATGCTGCTTACATGACATTAATAGTGTTTTCAGACAATTTCTAAAAGATTTCCAGTTTGTTGCTGCAAAAATTAGTGAGAAGCTTTCCAATATACACTTGTAATGATTCTTCCTTCAATTCCAATAAATCTTCCCTCCCATCTTGTTCTATTTGATAGCCTCTTTTAGATGAAGCAACATTTGGGTACTACCATTTTTCTTTGCAATATATTTGGGGCATACAATATTTTATTCTGGAATATACATCTTTTGCTTTTGAACTGAAGAAAGCTGATGGCCGTTCCTGTTTTTGCTTGAGAATTAACCTGATTGCTTAAAAGTTAGAACAAAGATGGCCTTCTGACACCATTTGACAGATTAAGTGCCAATTGTGGTGTGCACGATATTAATATTCAAATTTAGTGACTGCTAAGTGGTGCACTGAAGTTATAAATTTAGCATTTTAGCTTCACCTAGGTTAGCCTTAATTGAAACAATGATTTCTGACTTGTCTCAGCTCCATATAAAAGTGGAAATGGAGTCATACTCTAATTTGCAATTGTTTGCTTTTGTAACAAATTCTTAATATAATCTAAATAAGAATAGGTCCATTTCCTTTAAAATCCGTGATTATATGGAGCAGTCGGTTTGTACTGCATGAATCACACTGTTTGATTTAAAAAAATATATTTGGAGGGGCTTAGATAATATCTCATTTTACGGTTCCTTGCTTTTAACAGAGTCAAATGTTATTAGGACGTGTTATGTTTTGCTTAATGTACATGAAGATGTTTTGGAAGTATCATCAGTCTGGAGAAGTATTTATCTGGTGATTCTTCTTGTCTTTTTAAATTTTAGTCCTGGCTGAATTTGGCGGCCGAGGAGCTCAAGGGCATCGCAGCCACTGTCGACTTGACTGGCAAGACAGCTGTGTACAGTGATCTGGCGGCTCCCCTTCAGCTCGAAAACACCACGGACTGACCAACCCACCGTGGCTTCCTCCTTCTGCCGATGATGCTCACCGTGATTCTATTCTCTGCCCCAAGCAGCCCATGGTGTTCTGCCTGTCCTCACTGTGCTTCGTCGGGACCGTGGACTGCCGGAATTAGCCCATCACCGTTCGTTATGGTGAGTTTTGTTTACCTGGATCAACGTTGGTCAGTTTAATCAGTCGTTGTCGGCAGCCGATAAGCCATCACCATTCATCATTTTAGTTCAATTGTCTGTGCAGGCTTTGTCTCACATCTCCTGTAAATCATCTGGCAATAGGTGACTGGCAGGCATAGTGGTGATGGCCGATTCAGGTCATCGCCTACCAGTCAGCCCGGGCATTTAGCCAACAAAAATCAGGTCATCTGCTTGAACTTGTTTATACATAAATCTGTTGAAGTTCAGCCATTCATAGTTTCAGGCCATGAAACAAATCTTCAGTTTGTCCATCAGACAATCTCAATTTGGTCATTTAGTTTGATATACCGGGAATTTGTCGTTCGGATTGATCTAGCTGCAGACAGTTTGTTTCATAGTTTTAGACTTTCAGGTTTTTATATCAGACTTGCATCATTCAGTTTGATTTATCTGCGTTCCATTAGAAATACATGCAAGAATGAATAATCTTCCTGAATGCATATCAGTTAAATAAAGAACGACAGAATAATTTAAGCGAACTATACTATCAGAGATAGCAAATCCTTGAAAGTTCAGCTAGAGAAAAAATAGCATTGATCTAATGTGTATAAGAGAGGTAATTTAGCTTTATGGTAGCAATCTTTATTGATTCATCAGTACCAAAACTACACTGAATTTCAGCACAATCATAAGAATGAGGTACCGATTATTTGATATTACAGAAAAATGAGGTTGTCAAAATTGTGATCGAAATCGGACCAGAGGTCATTAAGTAGGATCACAATCATAAGATCTTAAATAAATATGAAAATACTAGAAAGATATATTCTATTCAGTAGAATCCTGAATCAAGCTCCTTTATCCTAGGGAATCATTAAGTCATCTGATAGAATTGATGTTTTGACAATCTTGCTTCTGATATGTCTAAATGTTGGTCCTAAGTTTAGGAGAAAAAATAGCTTAGCGCTTAAACATTCTATCTCCTAATTAAGGAACACGACTTTGGCGATTAGTCCAATTCAGCATATGGGGCTGGACAGGGTGCTCTGATAATGGTGGAAATTGAGAATATCCTTGCAAAATCTACACCTATTTTGCTTGGGTCAGGAAGCTCAAAGAAATCTTGATAGATATGCTGCTGTAGTTTCTTGGTTAGTCACGGGGGCATCAATCTTAGTGTTGTTAGGATGAAAACATGAACAGTTGTGAAAATTTGATTTGTTCTTGTATGGTATCTGTTCTGTTGTCAGGCTTTCTAGTTGGGGAAAGAATTTAGAACTGAAGCATGTTAATTAGAAAATTATCATGTTTAATCTAGATTCACATTGGCCAGTTTTGTATCAGAAGTACTTTTTTTTAGATAATGTTGTATCAGAAATACTTGGCAAATCCATTTGACTGTAACGACCTTGTCCTGTGTGGTAATCAGTTCTTTAGAAAATGGATGCTTTCCCTCCTGATCCTGCCCTAATAATATGATCTTTCTTTTTTTGTTTTCTTCTTATGACTCAACAGGACATTTGTTTTTTCAGTACCTGATGGAAGACCTAGCAGTTCTCCCTCGTGTATTATTTTTGCACCTCTTCGTAATCAGCAATGGACATGCCTTTAGAGCCAGTGTATTTCATACTCAGAATATGTACTGGTCTAAAAGGGCTGTTTCTGGAGCTACGTTCCTATAGTTGCTCAGAGGTAAACCTGTATATGTTCATTTGTCTAAATATCTATTAAAAAAAGAAAGTGATAGGAAACTACTTAGGGTTAGCATTTTTTGGCACAGCTTAATCTGTTCTTTGAGTATCCCCTTCCCAGGTATTGGTTTTATCCTAATACTTTAAAGTTTCTATTACAAATATACTTATGTATCTCTTAATGGCATACTCTGGTATATAAGGTTGACAAAGCGGCATGCTTTTCGGAGGTAATTAGTGCCATCCTTCAAATAGTGTTACTCTTCCAAATTAGATGGCTTTGATTAGGACCAGGAGTCGTTGAGCCAGTGCTTGACTCAGCGTTGACCACTTTCTTTGACCTATGAGATGATATGTTTGGTGTCCCTAATTCCTACATTATGTAGCCCAAGCGGTATTGTGTCTATTTCATGGCACTGACAAGATGCTATGGACACTCAAAATGTTTCTTTGATTAGCATAAGGTTCATTGGATAAGTATGTTTTATGTGCTATTAATTTCTAGTACAGTATTTTTTTCGGAATTATTATCCAAAACCTTATTCCTGCAATCCTAACATCATTCTCGTTGTAGGCACAATCTCCATCTAGCTGCATTTTGTGATGAACCAACAAAGCTAGAGAACCGATGAACTCATTTGGAAATAAAGAAGTAGAAATCATTGACATTAAAGCACTGACGATGAAGTTACTTTTCTAAAACGACTGCTCATCTCGGTGACAGTGTTGGGAAATCTGAGTATAACTTTCGATAATTGAGTCAGTAAAAGCGAGGCAAGGAGTTGGGCCAGACATTATGAAGCTTCTCTAGGCCAGAAACCTGCTTGGAATTTTATACTTGTCACAGTGCCTAAGGAGTCGTTGCACTTGCTTGCACCATAACAGTTAAGACCTTGGTGCTGGGCGTGATTGCTTGTATTGGTTAATGCTGTGAAACATTGTCTACTATTTGTGGCCTTGTAAATATTAACCGCGCTACTTGTAGCCTGTAACTGAAATCCTCTGAACATTGTGTGCTATTAGCCTTTCTGGGATCAAATTGTTGCATATTATCCTTGTGAAGTTAATATTAACCGCGCTACTTGTAGCCTGTAACTGAAATCCTCTGAACATTGTGTGCTATTAAGCCTCTCTGGGATCAAATTGTTGCATATTATCCTTGTGAAGTTGTGTTATAATGTTGTCAGCCTATCACTCCATACTGCAGGTGTAGGCTATTACATACACTGGACGCAATGCTTCGTTGTTGGCACAAAATCTGCCTCACACACAGCAAGCCGGAAAGCGTGGCTTCAATCGGGTGCCCGGACGGTTCGGAATCCGAAGACGTGCCAGTCGGTTTGACCTGAAAGCCGACAAGGGATAAAACTGTGAGAATAAAACTGGAACATGCCGGGTGAGACCAGACAGTTCCATATTTACGGCCCTGAAGCCACTTACGACGACATACAGCTATAGAAGCTGTCTTCCAAAGCATGTTTATAGCCCATTCGGCAAATATGAAGTAAGAAAAATAAAGCATTGATTGTCGAATACAAACGTGTGAGAAGACATGTTTGAACAAGTCTAGATTGAACATCATAAATTATATAAGAGCATAAATTCTAGACCAATGACATCAATCAGGGCATGATAAACATTAAACAGGTAATTCGTAAATATAAATCTATTCGAATAACGCACGCATAGGCTAATCCAACTAGTCTGCCGCACGTCTAGCCTTCATAAACCCGTCAAGCATAAACCCAAGCAAGTTAATCCACCGCATGATACCGCTCGCTATGAGTCTACACCACCTCTTACAACCAGATCAATCCACCGCATGATACAATCTAATAATAAGAAGCTAAAAGCATGCATATAATCAAACAGATCTATAAATACTCGTTACTCGTGTGAGCACAACCATATTCGGCAAGCTTGCTGTCGGATACCTAGATTAGGGGGTCCTAAATGGGGTGAATTAGAGACGAGCAAATCAACCTCATCCCTCTCTAAAAAATCCCAGAAGCTAACTAACCAAGGAAGCCTCCAAATCCCCTCAAGCTGGGCCGGCCCACTATCAGGCCCGCAAAGCCTCAGAACTTCCTAAACTCGAGCAGCAGCCGCTCACCCGCTCGACAGAGAAGTACGGAAACCGCTCGAGCGTGCGACCGCTCGAGACGATGACGCAAACCGCTCGAGCGAGCAACCGCTCGAGCGGGACGGAGAACGCTCGAGCGAGCAACCGCTCGAGTCTGCCCTCAATCATTGCCTGCCCAGAGCACGCACGTGGCTACAGGGCTCGAACAGCGCCAAAGTACTCTGACGCCGCCTAACCCCATGGCTACAGGGCCTGCAATGGTGGGACGTGCGCCGGTCGCCTCCGCTATTACGCCGCCCATCCCCTGGATTCAAGGATGGCAGGTGCCACTGTGTAGCCATGCTACGCACTGTGCCACATACGACGTCCCCCTTTAGGCGCCGTAGTCAAGCCCCCGCACCACCAAACACGGCGTGCCGTCCCGTCGCTCGGATCGACGACCCCTCGAGCCGGCACCCAGGCGCTCGAGGAAGTAATGGCGGACGCGATTGGCGTACAGAGCAAGCAGTGCCCTGTCTTTCCCACCTCGACGACCATACCGCAGGGTTCCCGGGCGCACGTGCTCTGCTACGCCGGCACCGCACCTCGACTACGTCAGCCCACGACCGAGAAGGACGAGCAGGCCATCAATGACCATACCGCTACAGGCTCGAGCCGGACCACAGGGAGCGTCTACAGTCCCGATGACTTGACATGGCGCATGTACCTCGACGTCACGCCCACGACAGCCCTATCTACTCTGTACTCCTGAGCCTCCTCTTGGCCTATAAAAGGGGATGCCAGGGCCTAGTTCAGGAGAGGCTTTTGCGCATACAACGTTTTGACGTTTACGCCTTCACTCACACTCACTCACTAAGTCTCAGGACTACCTTGTACTCACCCCTGTACAAGCACCCCGGTGCAAGATAATACAAATCTCTCCCCTCTGCTGGACGTAGGGCATTCTTTGCCTCAACCAGGATAAACGCTTGTGTCCATCTTGCATCACCATCCGGATTAGGGAGCACGCATAGAAATTTACTCGTTGGTGTTATACCCCGGGTACGAAACACCGGTTGGCGCGCCAGGTAGGGGTACTGCGTGTTTCTCGCTCGATTCCCGCCATTTTCCGGATGGCAGATTCCACTTCCTCGCTTCCGCGCGCCACGATCACCTGGTTTGGGAGTTTGGAGTTCGTGTCGCCCGACTCGGGCCACGACATAACTCTGATCTCGGTCAGAGACGCGAGCGGAGGCCGCGGCGCGCCCCCACGTTCAGGAGGGGCGCTGCGCCGTTCACGCCACCACGGCTCTCCTCCCAGAAGGAGGCGCCGTCGGCGCCGTCGTCATCGCCAACCCGCGCCCGGGCAGGCACCATCTGCGATTCCCCCGTCCCCGGCGCTGGATGCGGGTCCCCCCGCAGGGGACCTATCCAACTCATGCCCAGGGGCGGGAAGCGGGCCGGCAAGCCTCCGCAAGGACGCCGACTCCACCTTCACCATGCGCGCGTCAAGGGAGCCTGGCGCGGCCCCCTCAGCACGCGCACCGCCCTCGCCACCCAACCTGCTGCCGCACGGGATTTACGAGGCCCGTCGGCGGCTCTCGTTCGGCCTCACCAACGCCGCCGTAACTTACTCCGCCGGGATGTACGCCACCATGAGTCCGCACGAGGATTCTGAGCCAACGTGGCCAGCATCTCAAGACAGCGGCTTCGTGCGCACCCCAGCTCCAAGGCGCCACGCCATCAACGCCACGAGACGGCAGCCCGAGGACGAGCCACGCGCGGAGTCACGCCCCTTCTACTCTGGCACCTTCGACCTCGACTTCGACTACAATGTATGGTGAAGCCGGGAACGCACGGGCTGGCGGACAGCAGGAGCCCTACTCTCGCCAACACATGAAGCGTCAAAAGCAGCTACGTCACTCTTATCTCTAGGCCTCGAGGCCTCGTACATTTCCGTATTTATGTACAATTATCGCGTTACGAATGAATAAAAAGTCCGCGACCCTAGTACTTTTATTTTTCATTCATAACTTAAGGCAGATTCGATTCTGCCACTCGACGCCTCTCTTCGTTCTACTCCTCGAAGTACGCTTCGCGACAGAGTAGGAAACGTGCTCGAGGCTTTCAAGGGTCGAGGGCTGCCAAGCCGGGACCTCTCCCACGCCCCCGGGCTAAGGTACTCCCACTTGCTCCCCCCCTCGAGGGACTCAAGCGCGCGTCCAACGCTCACATCAAGAAGCAGAACAGTCAGGCCAGTAGAAGTAAGAGCGGCTCGAGAAATAAAAGCGACTAAGAAGCATCCAAATGCATTTTAGTTCATCTCTATTCCCGATTCGTAACTATCAGACTTGGCTCGCAGGCCACCCCATCATCACCCGGCTCAAGCAGGGAGAACGTCGTCCTCGAACTTCTACGCCAGCCTCGCCCCGAGCTCCTCGCTGAACACCGTCAGCCTCTTCTCTGACGTCAAGTGATCCTGCCATGGATCCTCCGTGGCCCACTGTCCGATCGACAGCTTGAACCGCCCCTCCATCGTCGACCCTCACCAACGCGTGGAACATCGAACAGCTACGTCGCTTTTTCCCCTAGACCTCGATGTTTCGTACATATTTTGTCTAAATATACCGCTAGTATGAATAAACGAGTCGATTCCTTACTTTTTGTTCATACACAAGGTGGGCTCGACTTTGTTTCCACAAAGTCAAGCCCCCCTCGGGGGCTAGACCAGGGGGGGGGACCCTCCTGAAGTCCTCGAAAAAACGCACCTAGTTTTTTCGAAAACAACGCTCGATGTATTCTTTCCCCTCCTCGCCTCGAAGTTTTTCGTAAGCTAAGTGTTTTCGTCACCTCGAGCTCACCGAGTCAGGATGATCGAGCACAAGGCTTCCCACGCTTCCGAGCTACGGCACCCTAACTCATCCCCTCTCGAAGTAGCTCGAGCACAGCGCCAACACTTAGCTAAAACAAAGTAAAGGCGGGAAGTGGAAAATGATATCGAGCGCAAAGGAAAAATTAGAGCATAACGATTATAAACATCAAAGTATTACGGTTCAAGGCCACTTGGGCCACTCCCATAACCAAAAATACTTGTTTTCTTACAAGGGCCTCGTTGCCCCGGATTTCGCTCCTTGAGCCGGCTAAAGATTACTCCACATCAGGCGGAAGGACTTCTCGCAGCAGATCGCCTCCAAGAAGGGCGCCGGCTCCTCCGCCTCGGCCTTGAGCTGCTCGATCCGGGGGTTGACCCCTCCTTCTTGCTCGCCCTCGACGTAGGTAAAGCCGCTCGCAACGGCCTCCATCCCGGCCGGCGTCCTCCCTCGAGATCTTTGAACCCCGAGTAGAAGATGGCCATCGTCCGGCGCGCGCAGCAAAAAACAAGGGCCTCCCGGATACGACCCCGCAGAGAGGCGCCGAACTCACGGACCCGGCTAGCATAGCTCTGGCCAGCATTCGGCCCCTCGACGTCCACCACCGGCGGGAAGCCCCACTTAGCGCTGAGGGTGTCAATGGCGCCGGTGATGTGGGCCTTGGGCGAGAGCACGCGGTCGGCCGGCGCGTGGGTTGACTTTGCGTACTCACGCGCGTCCGCCAGTCCGCCTCCAAACCGAAAAGGACGACAAGAATCAAGTACTCAATCAAGTACTCGAGCAACACGTACGAATCACGCAAAAAAAAGGACTAAAAGACTCGAGCACTTACCGGTGCGGCGGGTCGAGAGCCCTTGCTCGCGTTCGAGCGCCGCGTGAGCTCGGCTTCTTTCTCCGGAAGGCGCGCTCGATGTCGCGCTTCTCCACGCGCAGTTCCTCATAAGCCTTGCCGGCGCCCGGATGGCGAGGTCCTTGTCCGTCACCACACGACGGAAGTTGGCCACCTCCGTTTGGAGACCGGTCACCCGCTCCTTCTCCGCCTCGAGCGCACTCAAGAGAGCCTCCTTCTCGGCAGCCTCCGGGTGACCGTAGCACGGAGCTCCTTCACATAGGCCTCAACGCCGGCTTTCTCCTTTTGGAGCTGCTCCATGTCCGGCATTTGGCCTTGTAGCTCGCAAAGCCGTGGCTGCATCCTTCTTGAGCTGCTCGAAGGTTGCATGCAGCTGCGCGTACTTCTGACGAGCAGTCTCGGCCTCCTGCGCGGCTTGGGCGAGCTTCTCGCCTGCCTCCTGCTGCGCTGCCCCGGCCTCTTGCGCCACTCGAGCGAGTTCATCTTGGGCTTTCTTGGCGTCCTCCTTGGCAGCGACCAAGGCGGCGTTGGCCTCTCGAAGGAGCCGAGCAAAGCGGTGCCGCTCGCCCTCGGCCTCCTGCCCCATCCGCACGTACCGCCGGATCTCGTGCTCGCTCTCTTGAGTAGCAAGAATGTGCGTCGATTTGGCATATGAGCGGCTTTGCGTCGTCTGAACCATGAAGGGGAAGCATTAGATCATAAATCACGATAAACCTAAAAAAAGGGGCAACAAGAAGTACTCACAGAAAGAAGCCGGGGCATGTCCTCAGAAACAAGCGACAGGGCGGTCCTCAAGGCGTTCTCAAGCCACTGCCGGCGTTCCTCGGCCTCCGTGTACGCCTCGAGCTCCTTCTGGTCGTTCATCACGATCGGAGGAGCCTCGTGGTCAAGAGGGTCGGGAGCACCGGCGGCGGCCTTTCCCATAAGGGGAACTCCTCCCGCATCTCCTTGTCGACGGAGGAGTGGAGTCTCCTCACCGCCTCCAAATCGACGCCCGCCGTCACCACCCGTTCGGCCAAGGTTGTCGGGCGTTGCGGGCGGCTCCGGGAGGAGGACGCTTCTGGGCAAGCGCCGCGCCTCGAGCCGCCTCCGCTCTTCGATAGAGGCATCGGTGGGCTCGGTGGGCCGAGACCGACCGACCGCATATGGCCGTCGATGATGGCGGCCGCCGTCCCGGTTTCCTCGGCCTCCTCCCACTGGTCGGCGTCGGTCATGGCCTCGAACCTCACCTCGCCCGTCTCCGAGTCAGGCACGAGGTGGGGCACCAGCTCCCCCAGCAGCTGTGGAGGTTGTAGCGGCGCCTGATACGGCTGCAGGTGGTGCTCCTGCTCGTTGTCCTCCTCTGGCTCAGCCCGCTGCTCCACCTGCGGCTGGCGCTCCTCGACGCCTGCGGCGGCAGGCTGCACCACCGGCCCCGCCTGCTGCTCCACCAGCTCCTCCGCCTTCTCCTCCTCTTGCATGGCGGCGGGGTGCTCCTCGAGCGCGCCCTCTCGAACGGCGGCTTGGGCCTCCCCCTCCTCGACCCGTTGCCCAGCTGAGGACTCGACCTCCATATCCCGAGGAGGGGTTGAGGCCCGGCTCGGCTGAGGCTCAGGCACCGGTCCCGCCTCCTGCATCACCACATCTCCCACCGGCCGATCAGTGGCTGCCGGCGTCTCCTCCTCCTCCTTCTCCCCCGCGCTCCTCCTCGAGCTGGCGCAGGCCGATTGGCCAGGAGGACTTGGCGCCCGAGCTCGGACTCTCGTCCTCGAGCGTGATGGGCTGCTGCTCCGATCCGGCCTCCGTCACCGGGATAGAGGCCGCCGGCTCGCGCGTCGCCGCCTTGGTCGCCGCCGCCGCGTCGCCCACCACGCCCGACGATGACGGAGTCTCGGGCGGGAGGGCGGTCGAGGCTGTGGTGGTGGTGACGTCCTCCTCCCCCGTGGCCTTGGTCACGGCCCCGGCCTCGCACGGACGCGGCGCCATCGGCCTACCACGCCTAAGCGCATCCTTGGCCCGCTCTAACCAACCGGAGTGGAAGGAGGGAGAGTCACTCCACACGGCATCGACGGGGTGCCGGCGACCCTCCCGTGGTCCTCAGCCTCTTAGTAGGCAGCATGGGGGGGAGGGATGGTAAGGTCTGCAGGGGACGCTTAGTCCTGGAAGAAAGAGAAAAACAAAAAATTTCACTGTGACAAGATACTCACACGCGAACAAAATAGTGCAATAAGATCGACCGGAAGACTCACCCTGCGGTCGGGGTAGC
The DNA here is from genome assembly GCA_018135685.1 of Themeda triandra. NCBI lineage: Eukaryota > Viridiplantae > Streptophyta > Magnoliopsida > Poales > Poaceae > Themeda > Themeda triandra. Next base: position 114,869 of record JAENPR010001516.1, read on the forward strand.
GCTGCTCGAGCCGCCTGGCTTGCTCGAAGCGCTCGGGGGCTTCCGAGCCTCAGGCGCCCCCCTTGAGTCCCTCGAAGACTTGGGGGCCTCGAGCCACCACCGGTGCCGCTCGGGGCTCGACACCCGGCGGCCGCCCCGTTTCCGGCCGACTCTTTGGCCGGCTCGGGCACAGTATCCCTTACGGGATCCTGGGGCCGGCGGGTCGAGGTCCGCTCAGGCCGGCGGTCGCCGGAAGGAGCCCGGCGTTGCTCGCCGGGCTGCGCAGAACTTGAAGTGCGCACATTTACAGCCTCATGCTTTGCCGGGTGTGCGTGCCGTTGAAGATGACCGGTGGCGGGAGGAAGAATCCCGCCGCGTCGGAGACGGCGCCCGCCCGCCATGGCTAGAGTGACGGGGCGACTCCTCCCGCCGCCCTGCTTGAGCCGGCCACGACGAGCGAGCGCGGTGGCTGGAGTGTTGAGACGCCCCGCCCCGTTGCCTTGCTTGGCCCGGCGACGGCGCTCGAGCACCACGGCTCGACGACTCCTCCTGCTGGCCCGCTCGAACCAGCGACGAGTCGTCGCGCAGAGGCCTGGCGCCGAAGTTGGCTCCCGCACGCGAGAGCGAGGAGGCGTCGGGCTCGAGCGGCGGTGGCGTCATCGCGTCGGTCGCCTCGTCATCCTCATCATCATCGTCCTCGTCCTCATCGGACGACTCGAGACTAGGGCTCCGGTCGGTTGGGTCCGCCGCCCGGACGTATTTCACGCTCCGGCGGCGCCTAGCCTTACGCTTCTCCTTCTCCTCTAACGCGGGCTTTCTGCGCCTTTTCCTCCCTCCTCGAGACCACGGCAGTATGTGCTCGTTCGCCCCTCAGGCGTCTTACCTCGCGGTCGGGTGCGTCCTCCTTCACCGGGGGCCTCGACTCCGCGTGGTCGTTGATATTCTGGAAAAAAGAACAGGCCACGATAAGGATTGCTCGAGTAAAAGAAACAACGAAAGAGGGTCTCGAGAAAACTTACAAAGCCCAGTAGATTGACGGCCGGACGCATGCGGAAGAGGCCAACTTGGTTCTCACCAAAATTCCTCCCACCGTCGATCGCGTCGCGCACCCGAGCCACGATTGTGGCGACCGGGAGGGCACGTCCGACATCTGGCGGCCGCGAGCGCCGCGGGATAGGCGTCCTCCGTCATCCGGTCGAGCGCGCGGCGGGCGCTCGGCGAGCGGGAGCACCCGGCGGCTGTGGAACTCGGCGACGATGTGCGCAATATTGAAGAAGAGGTTGCCAGACCTCCGGTTGCGGAGGCTCGAGTTGGCGTTCAGCAGGGCATCCATGCGGGGCTGGCGCGCCACCGGCTGGCCGTGCGTCCAGTTGAAACCGGGCGCGGTTAGCACGGCGCCGGTGTATTCCGGGAAGAGGCCTCCCTCGTTTCGGAGATAGAACCATTCTCGGTCCCAGCCGGCGTTGTTCGACGACCACGCGCCGGACAGCCAGCATTCCTTCCTCTTCAGCCCAATCGAGCAGGAGCCCGCTCGAACGTAGCGGCGGACCTTTGGTTTCACCGCCTTCTCCTCTTCCTCCTCGTTCTCCTCCTCCTCTTCCTCGTCATCGTCATCACCGTCATCGTCGGCGGCCTCCTTGTTCTTCACCGCCTTGGTGAAGAGCGTCGCCTTGAAGATGTGGGTGAACAGGTCCCACTGCGGCGCCATCCCCAGATACCCCTCACACACAGCGGCGTAAGTAGCCGCGAGCGAGATGGAGTTAGGGTTGAAGTGCTGGAGCTCGACCCCGAAATGGTGGGGGAGCGCCCGCATGAAGCGGCTCGGCCGCGCACCAAGTCCCCGCCGGTGGAACCTGATGAAGCTCAGGACGTAGCCCGGCGGGGGATTGGGCTCGAGGTGGTCGTCGTCCGGCACCCTCCACTCCGGTAACCCCTCCGCCGGATTGGGCGGAAGCAATCCGCCATTCACCAAGTTGAGCAGCATTGCCTCGGTCACCGAGGACCGAGGCCACGGGAGCGCACCCTCCATCACCACCGGCGGGGAAGGCTTGGCGGCACTCCTGCCTTTGCCCTTGCCCTTGCTACCAGCACCCTGGCCGGAGCTCTGACCCGACTTCCTGACCGACCTCTTCATGTCGATGACGGGAGCGGGACGGCGGAGCAACGGCGGCGGCGGAGCGCGAGGAACGGTGGCGCGGGAACGGTGGCGCGGGAACGGAGGCGCGGAAGCGGCGCGATCACCGGCGGTCACGGGCGGCAGCAGCTGGCGGCAGCTTGCAAATGAGGGCAGCGGCGGATTGAATCCGGCAGCGGCGGCGCGGCGGCGAGAAAATAAAAGGGCGAGAACGCGGGGAAGAAGAACCGGGGCCTACCCCTCCATATTTATAGAGCCCAAGCCGATCCGCGTGAATCACATCCGACGGCCTAGATTACGCCATCTACGCCATCCAACGGCCGCGCGCACCCGGCGGACTCGACGAAAAACGGTAACCGCATTTATTGCCCTGACAAACTGCCACCTACCTCCACTTACAGGGCGCACGCGTCGCGAGACGGAGCGGAACCGTCGCCAAGACACGATCACCACGATGCGCCGGTTTCCGCCTAAAAAGACGCGCCGCTCGCAACGGACGGATGCGTAATGACGGGACGTCTCGACGGACGGTCCCTTACACGGTAAGAAACCCGGGGACCCGGTCCCACAAATAAGTCTCGAGGAGCGGAGGCGACCCACGGACGGGTTCGAACAGCCGCCCTCGAGCACCCGAGTCGGGCGCCGATGGGAAGGAACCCTCAAAGGTTCCGCTCGAGAACGAACCCTCGAACCCGGATGGCGTGTCCAAGGCGGGGCACTAGGTATCCAAGAGATCCCGTCGACGGGAGGCACTCGAGCCGCCGGTCCGTCGAACGGGGCCGGTCCTCGGAAACTAAGCGCCCGCTCTAATGAGAGCGCCCCGGGCCACGGCCGTCTCCTCGAAAGGAGACGAGCTCTCACTTGGACTACCCGCCATCGGCTCACGGGAAGGTATGGCGCTCGCTCGGTCGCGAGTAGTGTCGACCTCTCACCACTCGGATCGATCCAAGAGATCCAGCGAGGAACTGGATCACGACTCCAGCCCAGCCATTCGAGGCTCGGGGGCTTGAGTCACACAAACAACCTCCCTCGACACGAGAGGAGCAGGAAATACTCGGGGGCTCGAACGGTTATCGAAATCTCCTACCTCGAGCTGCTACAACTCCGAGTTAATAATACTCTTACCTAAACCCGTTCATCTCAAAGCCCCCGAGAGGAATGCCTCATTCCTGCGGGGCCTCGAAAAGGCTACCCCGCGGGGACGCTCGCGCGCCCCCACGGAGAAAGGACGAAACAACTCCTCGAAACAACATGACCCTAAGTCTAGGTACTTCAACTCTACTTCATGATCCCTTGCTTGAAGTTTTTTCACAATCAAGCAAGGGCTCGGGGGCTACTGTCGGATACCTAGATTAGGGGGTCCTAAATGGGGTGAATTAGAGACGAGCAAATCAACCTCATCCCTCTCTAAAAAATCCCAGAAGCTAACTAACCAAGGAAGCCTCCAAATCCCCTCAAGCTGGGCCGGCCCACTATCAGGCCCGCAAAGCCTCAGAACTTACTAAACTCGAGCAGCAGCCGCTCACCCGCTCGACAGAGAAGTACGGAAACCGCTCGAGCGTGCGACCGCTCGAGACGATGACGCAAACCGCTCGAGCGAGCAACCGCTCGAGCGGGACGGAGAACGCTCGAGCGAGCAACCGCTCGAGTCGCCCTCAATCATTGCTCGCCCGCCCGAGCACGCACGTGGCTACAGGGCTCGAACAGCGCCAAAGTACTCTGACGCCGCCTAACCCCATGGCTACAGGGCCTGCAATGGTGGGACGTGCGCCGGTCGCCTCCGCTATTACGCCGCCCATCCCCTGGATTCAAGGATGGCAGGTGCCACTGTGTAGCCATGCTACGCACTGTGCCACATACGACGTCCCCCTTTAGGCGCCGTAGTCAAGCCCCCGCACCACCAAACACGGCGTGCCGTCCCGTCGCTCGGATCGACGACCCCTCGAGCCGGCACCCAGGCGCTCGAGGAAGTAATGGCGGACGCGATTGGCGTACAGAGCAAGCAGTGCCCTGTCTTTCCCACCTCGACGACCATACCGCGGGGTTCCGGGCGCACGTGCTCGCTACGCCGGCACCGCACCTCGACTACGTCGGCCCACGACCGAGAAGGACGAGCGAGGCCATCAATGACCATACCGCTAACGAGGCTCGAGCCGGACCACGGGGAGCGTCTACAGTCCCGATGACTTGACATGGCGCATGTACCTCGACGTCACGCCCACGACAGCCCTATCTACTCTGTACTCCTGAGCCTCCTCTTGGCCTATAAAAGGGGATGCCAGGGCCTAGTTCAGGAGAGGCTTTTGCGCATACAAGGTTTTGACGTATTACACCTTCACTCACACTCACTCACTAAGTCTCAGGACTACCTTGTACTCACCCCTGTACAAGCACCCCGGTGCAAGATAATACAAATCTCTCCCCTCTGCTGGACGTAGGGCATTCTTTGCCTCAACCAGGATAAACGCTTGTGTCCATCTTGCATCACCATCCGGATTAGGGAGCACGCATAGAAATTTACTCGTTGGTGTTATACCCCCCGGGGTACGAAACACCGACACTTGCCGAATTGGGGTCCATGAAGAAGGAACAAGCAAGCCAACATGATCTAAACCTAACAAAACCTGCATCTGCCGCACGACACCCAGTCCTCTTAGGATTAAACACACCTTAACGTGAATGAACCCGCAACATGTAACAATCTAGATTGATCTAATTCGGCTATACAAGCGTATGATCAAAGAGCCGAAGCGTATCAATCTAGATTGGGCAAAAAGAGTATTACAAATATATAAAACATTAAAAAATAGTGCAACACGTGATAACTTGATGAATCTACTAGATCTTGCCGAATCTAGTAGAGCCGATAACTATCTTGCTTTGCTAAGCTATCAAGCGGACGCCTGCCGCACGGCCATCTGGTCGAGATAAACAGAGCAAAAGCGAAGACTTCCTGATCGTCAAGCAGACGCCTGCCGCACGGCCATCCAGTCGAGACAAACAAGACTACTTGCACCATAATCTAAATCCACCGCATGATACTAGACATGGTAGTAAGGTTGCCGGTACTTACGGAGGTCGACGGATCAATGACTCCTCTCGAAGAACTCGACGACACGACGAAAAGGGACTCGAAACTTGGCACGGGGCCGGTTGTATTGATATGATTGTGTATATCTTTTACAATGGCCGGGGTTTATATTTATACCCTGGGCTGATCATGAGTCCTAAAAGACTACGAAATACTAAACAAAATATAGAAACCACGACTCTTAGTTCTAATTCTCTTCGGAGTCTTCTATCATCACGTCTTGTCTCCCCTGAGTCGTCTGTTCTCGTTGCCTCCACTTTCCCGAATGGAATTTTTGTCTCCTGAGATAGCCGACCGCATGGGCATTTGCCGAATTACTGAGAATTAGTCGACCGCATGGTCATTTGCTGAATCAATGAGAGTTAGCCGACCGCTCGGCCGTTTACCGAATCCCCTTTCCACCGTATGCTGGGTTTACCCGTCATCTTCTCAATATTGACCAAAATCCAGTGTTAACATTCGTGCTTGTATTTGATTTCCTTTATATTAGCCTGTTCGGTTGTGCATGCTTTCTCTAGGTTGGTCCGTTGAAGTGTCTGATATATCCCAAGTTCCCAACAATTCTTTGCTGAAGTGCTATGTTGACAAAATTCATTCGACATCCACTCAAGTTCAAGAAGATTTTTTGTATAATGCAAATCTTTAAAGTTTAAGTGATTTGCAAGAAGTATTTAGAGCAAAATGTTTTTCAAGTCTTTTTCAATTCAATTCTACAAATACAAATTTTACGTTTTATAGAGCAAAAGAATTTAAAATTCTATGTCTATGTTTTTTTTACTTCGTAAGGTTTTATTAAATCTTGTAAATAAACCATATGTTTCTTATTATGACTAGAGGCAATATTTATCTTCACATTTTTTAGCAAATATTTATTTTCACATGCAAAATAATGCAATTAATAAAAAGGACTTCCACGTTTTGCAGGCCTTGTCCGGCCCACTAACCAAAGCCCCTATTGGAAGTCTGAATGAAAACCCAAGCCCTCCTGTTTGGCTTCACTCGACGCTCGCACACCAGCGTCGACGATCCCATTGTCTCCGGCGGCCGCCGGTAAGCTCCCCGGACCCTTTCGCCGCGCTGTATTTCTCTCTCCGGCCGCTCATCATCTCCTTCCCCTCCAGGTTCTCCGTCCGCAGTGCCATGGACGGCCCCAAGAGGACCGAGGCTGCGGCGGCGGACGGCTTCCCCGACGACCCGCTCGTGGAGATCCTCTCCCGCCTCCCCGCCAAGCCGCTTTTCCGGTTCAAGTGCGCCTCCAAAGGCTGGTGCCACCTCATCACCGATCGCCTCGGCCGCCGGAAGTTCCCCCAAACCGTACAGGGTTTCTTCGTCGGCGGCGGCGGTGGTGGCGTGAATGACTGGCGCTTCATCAACCTCTCGGGGAAATCTGCGCCTCTCGTCGATGCTTCGTTCTCCTTCCTCACGAAGCTGCCTGGGATTAAGCAGATCAACCTCTTGAGCGCCCACAATGGGCTCCTCCTCTTTGGGCACTCCATCGATTGTTGCAGATACGAGTACATCGTGTGCAACCCTGCCACCGAACAATGGATGCGCGTGCCCTGCCCTGGCGCTACACCAAATCCGTTGACAAGGATCACTGAAGAACAGGTCTTAAGTGAAGTTAAGAACTTTCTGATTTTTGACCCGGCAGTCTCCTCACACTTTCACCTGCTCCAATTCTGGTACTGGCGCCATGATATCAGGTTATTGCAAAGTGTTCACGTCTTCTCATCTGAAACTGGGTTCTGGAGAAATGTTACTAGAGAATGGAGAGAAGGGGGGAAACTGCTAGCATTTGGCAAAGGGCAACGTATCATGTGCAACCCAGCTTCGTGTGCAATCTATGCAACCATCAATTAAGGTTATAGGATCTAGATCCAATGTTTGAGGTTTTTTTCACTTAAACCCTTCCACCTGAATACACACGGGTTAGATTTAAACCCCACAGGTGGAGGGGTTTAAGTGAAAAAAATCTCAGACCTTGGATCTAAATCTTGTGGCCTTAATTGGTGGTTGCATAGGTTGCACACGAAGCTGGGTTGCATATGATACGTTGCCTTGGCAAAGTACCATCATGTAAGTTGGGCTGTGCGGATGTTAATGGCATGCTCCATGTTCCAGTCTACTTGCCACGGTCAGAGACACAGTGGATAGCTGTGGTGGACACGCAAGGGAAGATAAGTAAGGCGATCCGCTGGCCAGACATGGACGAGTTTGCTGCTGCTGCTTTTATTGGTCAATCTCAAGGACACCTGCATTGCATCACTGCACATAAGAAACAAGAAGGCGATCTCGTCCCCTTCACTGGACTATTGATTTGGGTTCTCAAGGACTATGATTCAGGGCTATGGGTCTTGAAGCAATGCGAGAGTTGTTCACAGCTGCTTGGAGAAATGAGTTGTGGATTCGATGACTTAGATGTGATCACCTTTCACCTAGATCGCAATTTGGTTTTCTTCGTTAACCGCTGCAGCTGGAAATTGATGTCATATGACATGGATAGTGAGGAAGTGCGTGATCTCTGCACTCTTGCGCATGGCTGTGAACAGGTTATCCCTTATGTTCCCTATTTCGGGGATGTGCCTGTGCTCAGTGGCAGAGCTTCAATTCTGGAGGGGCAACCAACAATAGTGCAAAGAGATTAGCAATGTTTTAATCAGATTATTCACTGTTGGTGCTTGCCATTAGGTATTAGGTACTGATGAAAAGGTTGCTTGTAGCATACTCCTTGGGATGTTCAACTGGAATTAGGAGGTGCATTTTGCTGGTGCTTGGATTTATTCCTTAGTGTTTTTTTGGTCAAATTAATACTGCAAGGAAGTAATTGAGACTTGGGCAAGTTATTCTGTATGCAGTTGCCTTATTGCCCTGCTTCTAATGCTTGGTATTCAAATTATCAGTTTTAGTATTCTACTCTTTGTGTTTCGAGAATGATAATCATCTTATAAATATGCTAGTGTGTGATCAATGAATGCTAGATATCAGAATTATTTTCATTTATTTTAATTAAGAATGTCATGAAGACACATTACATTTAGCAAGACAATGTTCATTGTATGCACTCTGCAGTTTAATATTTGATCTGACAAGGTGTTTCATCTCAAATTCAAGTACTAAAAGTTTTCTATTTAGTTGCTGCAAAAAGAAGTGAGAAGCTTTCCAATATACACTTGTAACGATTCTTCCTATAATTCCAATAAATCTTCCTCCCATCTTGGTCTATTTGATAGCCTCTTTTGGATGAAGCAACATTTGGGTACTACCATTTTTCTTTGCAATATATGTATGGCATACAATATTTTATTTTGGAACATACATCTTTCGCTTTTTAACTGAAGAAAGCTGCTGGCCATTCCTGTTTTTACATGAGAATTAACCTGATTGCTCAAAAGTTAGAACAAAGATGGCTTGGTTGTTGTTGTTGTTGTTGTAAGTGGTGCCACTCTAGTTATAAATTTAGCATTTTAGCTTTACCTTGGTTAGCCACAATTGAAACAATGATTTCTTACTTGTCTCAGCTCCATATAAAAGTGGTAATGGAGTCGTACTCTAATTTGCAACTGTGGTGCTTTTGTAACAAATTCTCAATATAATCTAAATAAGAATAGGTCCATTTCCTTTAAACTCCATGATTATATGGAGCAGCCGGTTTGTGCTGCATGAATCACACTGTTCATTTTTAAAAAATATACATTTGGAGGGACTTAGCTAGTATCTCGTTTTACGGTTCCTTGCTTTTAACAGAGTTAAGTGTTATTAGGATGTGTATGTTGTGCTTAATTGTACATGAAGATGTTTTGGAAGTATCATCAGTCTGGAGAAGTTAAGCTATGGTATCTTATCTGCCCAGTAGTATTTGTCTTTTTGTTTTAACTTCCAGTAGTATTTATCCTGGCTGAATTTGGGCATCGCAGCCACTGTCAACTTGACCGACGAAGACAGCGGCGTGCAGTGATCTGGTAGCTCCCGTTCCGCTCCAAAACACCATGGACTGACCAACTCACCGTGGCTCCTCTTTCTGCCGATGATGCTAACCGTGAGTCTATTCGCTGCCCCAAGCAGCCCATGGTGTTCTGCCCTGTCTCATTGTGCTTCGTCGAGACCGTGGACTGCCGGAATTAGCCCATCACCATTCGTTATGGTGAGTTTTGTTTACCTGGATCACTGTTGACCAATTTAATCAGTCGTTGTCGGCAGCCAATAAGCCGTCACCGTTCATCATTTTACTTCAATTGTCTGTGCAATCTTTGTCTCACGTCTCCTGTAAATCATCTGGCAGTAGGTGACCGGCAGGCACGGTGATGATGGCCGATTCAGGTGATCGCCAACCAGTCAGCCCGAGCATTCAGGCAACAAAAATCCGGTCATCTGCATGAATTGGTTTATACATAAATCTGTTGAGGTTCAGTCATTCATAGTTTCAGGTATTCATCGTTAAGTTTTAGGCTGGGATGTGTTCACTTTGGCCATGAAACAAATCTTCAGTTTGTCCATCAGACAATCTCAGTTTGGTCATTTAGTTTGATGTAGCAGGCTTTTATCGTTCGGTTTGATCTAGCTGCAGACAGTTTGTTTCATAGTTTTAGACTTTCAGGTTTTTATATCAGACTTGCATCATTTAGTTTGATTTATCTGTGTTCCATTAGAAATACATACAAAAATGAATAATCTTGGAAGAATGCATATGAGTTAAATAAAGAATGACATAATAATTTAAGCCAACTATACTATCGGAGATATTAAAACCTTGTAAATTCAGCTAGAGAAAAAACAGCATTGATCTAATGTGTATAAGAGAGGTAATTTCAGCTGCTACTTTGCACTGCAAGTTTGCCCGAGATTACGTTTCTGACCTTACATCTCGCCCTCAACCAATTATGTGGTATTACAGAAGAATAAGGTTGTTAAAATTGTGATCTGAAATCGGACCAGAGGTCATTAAGTAGGATCATAATCATAAGATCTTGAATATGAAAATACTAGAAAGATATATTCTATTTAGTAGAATCATGAATCAAGCTATTTTATCCATAGGGTATCATTATTCATCTGATAGAATTGAGGATTTGACAATCTTGCTTCTAATATGTCTAATTGTGGGTCCTAAGTTAAGGAGAAACAACAGCTTACCGCTGTAACATTCGATCTCCTAATTAAGGAACACGACTTTGGCGATTATTCCAATTCAACACATATGGGGCTGGACAGGATGCTCTTATAATGGTGGAAATCGAGAATATCCTTGCAAAATCTACACCTATTTTTCTTGGGTCGGGAAGCTCAAAGAAATCTTGATATATATGCTGCTGTAGTTTCTTGGTTAGTCACGGGGCATCAATCTTAGTGTGGTTAGGAGGGAAACATGATCGGTTGTGAAAATTTGAATAGCCTTTATTTGTTCTTGTATGGTATCTGTTCATTGTATATCTATTGTCAGGCTTTGTAGTTGGGGAAAGACTTTAGAACTGAAGCATGTTAATTAGAAAATTATCATGTTAAATCTAGATTCACATTGGCCAGTTTTGTATCAAAAGTACTTAGCAAATCCATTTGGCTATAAGTACCTTGTCCAGTGTGGTAATCAGTTCTTTAGAAAATGAATGTTTTTCCCCTCCTGAGGCATTTTAATAATATGATCTTTCTTTTTTGTTGTCTTCTTTTGACTCAGCAGGACATATTTGTTTTTCAGTACCTGACGGAAGACCTTACAGTGCTCCCTCATCTATTATTTTTTGCACCTCTTTGTAATCAGCAATGGACATGCCTTTGGAGCCAGTGTATTTCATATTCTCAGAATGTGTACCGGTCTAAAAGGGCTGTTTCTGGAGCTACATACCTATAGTGGCTTGGAGGTAAACCCATATATTTTCATTTGTCTAAATATTTATTAAAAAAAAGAAAGTGATAGGAAACTACTTAGGGACTTAGGGTTAGCATTTTTTGGCATAGCTTAATCTGATCTTTGAGTATCCCCTTTCGAGTTATTGGTTTTATCCTAATACTTTACTCCAAAGCTTCTATTACAAATATACTTATGTATCTCTTAATGGCATACTCTGTTCTGTATGGTTAACAAAGTGGCATGCTTTTCAGAGGAGTGTCATCCTTCAAATAGCGTCACTCTTGCAAATTAGATGGCTTTGATTAGGACCAGGAGTCGTTGAGCCTGTGCTCAACTGACTCATTGTTGACAGCTTTCTTTGACATATGAGATGATATGTTTGGTGTCTCTAATTCCTACAGTATGTAGCCCAAGCGGTATTGTGTCCAGTTCATGGCACTGACAGGGTGCCATCGACACTAAAAATGTTCCATTGATTAGCATAAGGTTCATTGGATAAGTATGTTTGATGTGCTGTTAATTGCTAGTACAGTATTTTTTGGAAATTATTATCGAAAAACCTTATTCCGGCAATTATTTGGCTTCCATTCAGAATGCAGGCGGGGCGGGTTCTTAGCGATACCCGCCCGCTCGCCCCGCAAAATAAATGTTTGTGGCTGTTGCGGTTAAGCCGCTAATTGTTTGCGGACTATTATTTTTGAGCCTGCCAAGCCCGCGGCAAACGTAAAAGCCCGCTACAGACCCGCAAGAACCCGCAACTACTGCCGCCGCTGCTATCGTATCGCTACCGTGCTCCGCGCTGTACCTCTACTCCGGTCTCATCCTGATCATGGGTGTGGCGCAAGCTCATTCACAAAACTGGTCGCTCGTCTGCTTCGGGTCCGTACTATCAACTATCAACTGAGATACGACATGCATGCATGCATCGGCCGCCGGAGTAGAGTAGCGGCCTAGCGGGTGATTTGGTGATCGAGGCAGTTGATTGATTTCTCTGTTTGCATACTTGCATTGCATCTGTACGTTGGTGTCAGCATGTACCTGGAACTTCCAAATGCCGGCCATCGTCCTGCAATCCATCTCCATCCTATCGGACGCGGGGCTCGGAATGGCCATGTTCAGTCTTGGCGTGGCTCCCGTTCCAGCTCTTCTTGTCATCGTAAGTTCAAGCTGTTGTGTCCGTGTACATCCTGTACGTGTAGAGAGATTGTGTACACGTACAATGAGAAGCACTATAATGTAGCGGGTATCGCGGGTTTTGCGGGTAAGTTTGTTGTGTCCGCGGAACGCTTGTCCGCAAAGTTTGCGGGTTAGCAGCTGGCCGCAAGCCCGCTAAAAAACTTTGCGGCAAGTGATGCGGGTTAGCGGCTGGTCACGAACGGACCCGCCTGCAAGCTGAGCTTCCATCAAATTAATAATGCTGTTTTATTTGAAAGAATCTGTTGATCATGGATCCAGTTTGACACTACTCAACTTTCTCCTTCCTATCCTGATTGCATTTGATAATACCAGAAACTAAGTCCTAACATCATTCTCGCTGCAGGCACAATCTCCATCAAGCTGCATTTTATGATGAACCAATAAAGCTGGAGGACCGATGAACTCATTTTGAAATACCTCCAAGAAGTAGAAATCATTGACATCAAAGCACTGACGATGAAGTTACTTTTCTAAAATGACTGCTTATCTCAGTGACAATGTTGAAAAAATTGAGTACAACTTTCGATTATCAAGCTTCTCAAGGCCAGAAACATGCTAAGGACTTAAGGAGTCGTTGCACTTGCTTGCACCATAATAAAGACTTTGGTGCTGGGCGTGATTGCTTATTGGTTAATGTTGTGAAACACCGTCTACTATTTGTGGCCTTGTAAATAATAACTGCGCTACTTGTAGCAATGTAGCCTGTAACTGAACTACTAATGTAGCCTGTAACGAATCAGCCTTTTGCTGGTGCAATGTGATGGAATTCCCTTCCTCGTTTACATTTAGAACCGTTTGTTTTTGCACCTTGGTGCTTATTTGCTATTAGATGCTTTTGTTATCTATTATAATTAGTCAACATTATGACAAAGGACATTGATGAAAACACAAGTGTCATTGTAACCATGAACACAAGTGTTACTCGATCACATTAGTGTCACTTGATCCTATCTATACCAACATCGTATCTAGTGTGCTAGCATCTAAATTTTCAGTCGCATGACACTTCATAATACATTGTGTTAAAACTTCATTAAATCCAATAGTTTTTTAAATGTACTAAGCATGAGTTGCATGCATATGTGCTGTGGGGTGCATGCAGCAATGCAAGCTAACATGTGTACTTTGAAAATTTATCTAGGGCAAGGACCAGCGCCATTTGGTCCTAGTGACGCTTCTACATAGTTGATCAATACTGACCAATTATAGTAAGATAACAAGAGCTTCTGGTAGCAATTAAATACCAAATGAATCCGACAAGATTTTCAATAATTTGAAACTAGACACAATAAAATAGATCATGATCTTAGAAAAAAACTAAAACCAGTTTCATATCTTTCCGAGCTCAAACCAAATTTGTATGGATTTTATAAGATATATCAAGATTTTAGGATTTTCAATTGACTTATATTTTCCTCCTAAAGAATATTTGGATAATTTTGAAAAATATTGTCAATAAATTCTAGATGATTACTTCAAAATATTTTAGTCCAATTTATTTCCATAAAACCTTGAATTTAGTCTGATTTAGAGACCACGCAATTGATGATGGTGCGTCACATAAGATGGTTATAAAAAGACTCCTCTTTCCAGGAAAAAAAAAAGGGACCTGCTAGCGATCGAACGTTCTATGATAGAACGCCGACGCTAGCTGGGCCCGGCCCATCTTCCCGCAGCGCCCCGACGCCCAGCCGCTCCACCCCGAACACGCACACACGCACACGCAAGCCCTCCGCACCCTCGCCCCCCTCCGCGCGGCCTTCACACCCCCTGCCTCCTTCAGCAAAAGTCCGTCGGAGCCTCGCCGGAGCCTCGCCGGAATCCCTATGAAACAAAAAAAGTATGAAAATGAAACAACCGAGGGGACCAAACTGAAACAACTGAGAGAAACAAATGAAACACACCTCGGACCACATCCACCTCGCCGGGAGCCTAATGAAACAAACTGAGAAATAAAAAGAAACAATACAAAAAACCTTGTTGAAACACAGGTTAGAGGATGTTGGGAAGGGGAGAGGAGTGCACATCAGAGGGAGCATCTCATCATCTGCGCGCGAAACATTGAGACCGAAGCAATGAAAACACCGGCGAACCGGCCACAGAAACATTTAGAACCGGAGCGGGGTGAGGGAAGGGGGAGCAACATCAGAGATGTAATCTCATCATCTGTGAAACATCTCATCGTAACCAGCTGAAACATGAAAAAAACACACTGAAACACAGCAGGGATAGCTGAAAGAAACATTAGATCCGGAGGAGGGAGGACGAAGAGGGTGTGCCCGAAACATCTCATCGTCAGTGGCCAAAACATTGAAAAAACAATGCCGAAACACGGTGGAAAAACAAAAAGAAACATTGGATCAGGAGAAAGGGGTAGAGGAGGGGGAGGGTTTGCCCGAAACATCTCATAATCAGTGGTCGAAACATTGAAAAACCCTCACTGAAACACAGCGGGGTACACCAATAGAAACATTAGATCCTGAGATAGGAGGGGGGAAGAGGAGGAGGGGACGAGGAGGAGGATCCATGGTCGCCGTCGCCGGATCCGCCGGATCTACGCCAGCAGCGGCCGGATCCGCCGCCGCTGGCGCCAGATCTGGGCGTCGTCCACTCACCGAAACCCTAGGCCACAGGGTTCGCGGCCATCGCCGGCATGGGGAGGAGGGAGGAGGAGCGCGGGGAGGAGGGAGGAGCTCGCCGCCGTCGCCGAAACCCTAGGCCGTCGGGGGGTCGTGGCCGCCCCGCCGCGCGGATCCCGCGGTCCACGGCCGCCGCCGCGCGCCATGGGGGGAGGGAGCGGAGGAGCACGGGGAGGAGGGAGGATCTCGCCGCCATCGCCGAAACCCTAGGTCGCCGGGGGTTCGCATGCTCCGCCGGCGGATCCAGTGGATCCATGGCCGCCGCCGCCGCCATTTTCGAGCTGCTCGAGAAACTGGGGAGGCGGCGGCGCGAGAGGGAGAGAGAGGGGAGGAGGGAGCAAGCGCACGTGAGGCTGATCCCCCCAGGTGCAGCGCGCAGCGGGGAGCAGCGCGCGCGACGGCGACGCGCGACGCGGCGGTGGCGTCGGCACGGAGCAGCAGCGTCGCTGAGCGCGGAGCGAGAGAGAGAGAGTGAGAGGACGGAAATGACGATGCCGGGCTACCGGGGTCAGGTTTGGGGGTGGGGGTACGCGCGGGCCACCGCCCCGCCAGCCCACTTGAGGCCTGCCACGCGTTCGACGTGTCGAACGTCCGTTCTCTAGCATTACCGAAAAAAAAAAGACTTCCATGGCCTCAGGCGTTTTGTAGGCCTTGTCCGGCCCACCAACCAAACGCCGAATGAAAACCCAACTACCCAAAGCGCGTTCGGCTTCACTCGCACACAGGCGGCGCTCGCTCGACGATCCCTCGTCTCCGGTGGCCGCGCCGGTAAGCTCGCCGGACCATTCCGCCGCGCTGCATTTCTCTCTCCGGTCGCTCATCACCCCCTTCTCCTTACGGCCTCAACTCGTCTCCAGGTCCTCTGTCCGCAGCGCCATGGACGGCCTCGAGAGCAAGAGAACCGAGGGCGCGCCTGCCGACGGCTTCCCCGACGACCCCCTCGTGGAGATCCTCTCCCGCCTCCCCGCCAAGCCGCTTTTCCGGTTCAAGTGCGTCTCTGAAGGTTGGTGCCGCCTCATCACCGATCGCCTCGGCCGCCGGAAGTTCCCCCAAACCCTAGAGGGTTTCTTCGTCGTCGGCAGCGGCTACAGTGGCGTGAATGATTGGCGATTCATCGACCTGTCTGGGAAATCTGCGCCCCTCGTCGATGCTTCGTTCTCCTTCCTCACGAAGCTGCCTCGGATTAAGCAGATCAACCTCTTGAGCGCCCACAATGGGCTCGTCCTGTTTGGGTGCTTCTTCGATTGCGGCAGATACGAGTACATCGTGTGCAACCCTGCCACTGAACAATGGGTGCACGTGCCATGCCTTGGCACTACACAGATCACTGAAGGCAACGATTTCTTTAGTGAAGTCAAGATCTTTCTGATTTTTTACCCGGCTGTCTCCGCTCACTTTCACCTGCTCCAGTTCTGGTACTGGCGCCGCCATGATATCAGGTTATTGCAAAGTGTGCACGTCTTCTCGTCTGAAACTGGGTTCTGGAGAAATACTACTAGAGAGTGGAGAGCAGCGGGAAAACTGCTAGCATTTGGCAAAGTATTGGGTTGTGCGGATGTTAATGGCATGCTGCATGTTTCTTTTTTTTTTTCAAAACCGCGCCTTGGGCACGTTTTTCATTAAGGGAAGTTAGAGTTTTACACCCCGGCCATCCAGCAGCGAGCTGCCACTGGGTGGACGGGCACACACTTACAAATGTCACCGGCTGGAACGGTGGTGCTAAAAGGTGTGACTTTCTAAGGAAACCGATTTGCGACTAGAAAGACAGAAGAGTGCGAGCTCTAGGTCGCGAAAAGCGGGGCGATGCTACGGAAGCCAGCCGCCAGCCACGCGTCGGCCTCTTCGTTGATGCTCCCCAAGATCTCTGGCAGTGTCTTGTGGATGTTGTCGAAGGTTCTCCTGTTGCGCTCTTTCCACAGCACCCAAGAGACGAGGAGGACGATGGAATCGAAACCTTTCTGGAACTGGCGAGGGATCCGCTCCCTTGCCGTCAACCACCAGTCGGATAGAACGCATGCTGCATGTTTCAGTCTACTTGCCACGGTCACAGACACAGCAGATAGCTGTGGTGGACAAGCAAGGGAAGAAAAGTATGGGGATCCGATGGCCAGACATGGATGAATTTCATGCTGCTTCTTTTATTGGTCAATCCCAAGGGCACCTTTATTGCATCACTGCACATAAGAAACAAGAAGGCTATCTTGTCCACATCACTGGACTATCGATTTGGGTCCTCGAGGACTATGATGCAGGGCAGTGGGTCTTGAAGCAAAGCGTGAGTTGTTCACAGCTGTTTGGAGAAATGAGTTGTGGAGTTGATGACTTAGATGTGATCACCATTCACCCAGATCGCAATTTGGTTTTCTTCGTTCACCGCTGCAGCTGGAAATTGATGTCATATGACATGGATAGTGAGGAAGTGTGTGATCTATGCACTCTAGGACATGGCTGTGAACAGGTTATCCCTTATGTTCCCTATTTCGCGGATGTGCCTGTGCTCAGTGGCAAAGCTACCGAAATTAGGAGGTGCTTGCTATTAGGTACGTAGTAGGCATTGATGAAAGGTTGTCTGTAACATACTCATTGGGATGTTCAACTGGAATTAGGACATGCATTCGCTGGTCCCTGGATGTATTCCTTAGTATGTTTTTGGTCAAATTAATATTGCAAGTAAGCAATTGAGACTTGGGTCAAGTTATCATGTATGTGGTTGCCTTATTGCACTGCTTCTGATGTTTGGTATTCAAATTATCAGTTTTAATATTCTACTCTTTGTGTTTCTAGAATGATAATTATCTTATAAATATGCTAGTGAGTGATCAATGACTGCTATATTTTATTTCCACAATGTATCTTTTGTATACTGTAGTGCATATATCAGAATGGTTTTGACTGAAAGCTCAATTACATTAAGCTCAAAAGCTGCCTGGTGATGTTGCTTACATGATATTCATAGTGTTTTCAGACCATTGCTTTAATGTATGCTGGGGAATAGTAAATTGGACCTTGTACTTGTAGCGGCCTAGTAGACTTTTGGCCTGAAAGAGGCGCAGAGATTGCTTTACACACAAATTATTTACATTTATTTTAAGATTGTCGTGAAGACGTAATACATTTAGAAAGACAATGTTTCTTTGTATCTGCTGTTTGATAATTGATCTTACTTTGAAGGTGTTTCATCTCAAATTCAAGTGCTAAAAGATTTCTAGTTTGTTGCAGCAAAATGAAGGTAGAATGATGCTAGCTTTCTCATATACACTTGCAATGATTTGTTCCATTTGGTAGCCTATTTTGGATAAAGCAACATTTGGGTACTACTATACTACCATTTTTCTTTGCAATATATTTGTGGCATACAACATTTTATTTCAGGAACATTTCTCTTTCGCTTTTTAACTGAACAAAGCTGCTTGACAATCCTGTTTTTACCTGAGATTAACCTGATTGCTCAAAAGTTAGAACTAACATGACCTTTTGACACCATTTGGCTCATTAAGTACCTATTATGCTGTGCACGAGATTAATATTCAAATTTGGTGACTGTCAGTAGTGCACTAAAGTTATAAATTTAGCATTTTAGCTTCACCTAAGTTAGCCTCAGTTAAGACTGAATGCATTACAAAACAATTTCTAACTTGACTCAGCTCCATATAAAGTGGTAAATGGAGTCATAATCTAATTTGCAATTGTGATGCTAACAAATTCTTCAATATAGTCTAAACAAGAATCGGTAAATTTCCTTTCAAGTCCATGATTATATGGAGCAGTCGGTTTGTGTTGCATGAATCACACTTTGGATAAAAAATATATGTTTGGAAGGACTGTTTACAGCATGACATGCTTGTTTGAAGGGAATTTAGCAGTCTCGTCTGTTTTTTTGTTCTGTCTGTGATCTGCATGAAGATGTCGGTCTGTTCATGTTACACATTCCAGTTTGCTTCAGTGGACAGGGCATTCAGGTTTCTACCGCCTTGGAAATGAGGCCTCTCTTCAGTAGCTGTGTATCCTCTGTTATTTTCTGGTTTCAATTTATCAAATGAATTCTGTTTCCCACATTATGATTTTATGGTTTGTGTTGATATGTGATGCTACTCTTCTACTTTCAAAGAAAACAAAAAGGAACTATAAATGTATTAGGGCATTTTTTATCGGACTTACTTTTATTAGCTATTGGTTACTAATTGTTACTAGTCGGTGATCTGTATATTTTTTTTTTTCTTGGTACTTGTCTTCCTAATTGAAAGTTGATGCTGATTTCATGACAATTATATACTCCTGTGATATACTAATGCTAGTTCGGAAGTCGGATTTTTTCCTGCTGCATCCTGAAAACTCTGAACGAGCCCTTATTCAAAACTGTGGAACTACATGTACACTCCACACTGAACAATATAACATCATATCTAGTTACAACAACATTTGTTCATTTGTTGTCCATGAAAAAAATCCATTTATGTTTTAAATCTTTTTCTAAGATTTGACCAAATCTTTTCCTAATCCTAAACAACATTATTAATTATCAGCCGCCGCGAATTATCAGTTATATACACAATTGATTCCATATATGTCTCCTGCCTTCTTTGCTTTCCATTTCGGCCTGACGCCGCTGATGGGCCTCAACTGTCGCCTCTGTAACGTGCCATTGGGCCCAGCCAAATGGGTCCTCTCAACACAACAAATTCGTGGCCCAAAACCCATCGGCTAAATCAGCCCAACACATGCCCAAGGTTCGGCCCATTAGCCAACAGCAAAACAGCCTCTCCTCCCTGCCGACTCCTGCGACACGCACACAGAGACACAGAGGTCACCCATGGCCGGCCGCCGCCGCCATCGCCGCCGTGGGCATCTCCGACAAGCACGGCCGCCGCCGCTTCCTTCCCCAGGAGAGCCATCGCCGCTGGAATCCACCGCTCTCAGGTCCGCCCGCGTTCCTTACCCTAACCCTCGCCTCCACGCCTCTCTCTGTTTCCCTTTGGTTTAGCTTCGTTGGTCAGATGTGGGAGGAGACAGATTGAAGCAGCCAGCAGATGGGGACTCGATCGGGAGTCTATATATCCTGCATCAAGCAATAGTCTCTCGTGTGTCGTGCTCTCGTGTTGGTTTGGTGTGCTATCTATGCGGCCATGTTCATGCCCTGTCCCTGATCACGCTGCCAAATCATAGTTTTCTTGCCTGTTGTTTGTTGCGAACTGATAAAGCGTGTCAGTTGTACTACCTTGGAAAATACTACGTTTATGTGGCCTCCGAGCTTGCTTAACGTGTCTTGTGTTGCGGATAAATTAGTGCCTTGCAGTACCTTTAGTACATCATGTGGTCTCATTTCGTGATAGCACAGCGATTCAGGAAGAACTCATCAGATGGAACTATTAATTTGGGGGAAAAAACTTAGTTGGAACTAATTGCATGGTTTTCTGAGATTTAGCAAAGGCCAAAGGTTCATTTCAGCTGCTCAATGCACCAGTTTGTCCCTGAATAGCCTAAACTGTCTGGATAATAATGGAAACTTTTTCTTTTTTTAAAATTGACTTTAATTTATCATTGCTTGATGGGTTAATGTTTTCCTCTTTGGGCTACCTGATTCAAAGTATTGTCCCCATCATGAGAAATGGAAAAAAATACATGGATGCTGATGTGCAAGTTGTGGGTGGTATTGTCATACTTTGCTCTGATTGATGTTTTGCATGCTTATATACATCCTATTCTGGAGTTTAATGAAATGGATATTCCTTGTCTCCCTTAGTGTGTAGCAAAAGCACTTTGCATTTTAAACTTTGTTTTATTTGTCATGTTCATCACATTAATTCATCAGCACTGAATTTGCTGTGTTTGACAGGGAAGTTGCTGTTGCAGAAAGCCCCTCCAAAAAAACCTGCCACACCCCCTCTTCCCCACCTAGCCATGAATTTGCTGTGTTTGACAGGGAAGTCACCATTGCAGAAGGCTCATCCAAGAAAACCTGCCACGCCTTAAGCTCTACCCGCTCTTCCGCAACTAGCCCTGATGTTTGGGCAGATCTCCTGGACAGCCTGCTTCTTCAAATAATTGTCCTCTTCAGCTCATTCCATGACCTCCTTGCTTTCATTGGCACCTGCCGCTCTTGGCGCGCTGTGCTCTCTTCCCTCCCACCTGCATTTACCTTCAACATACCACCTCTCCACCTTCGCCCAGATGGATATGATTCTCATTCCCATCGCAGATACATCAAGCACAGCCTTTTATCCAATATCAATTGGCAGCTTGTTGATCCTGCGAAGCAAACCTCCTCCTTAGCTGTTCAGCACCCCAAAACCTTCAGGTCCACACGCAATATTTGGGCTGCTCATATGGTTATCTTATCTTCTCCAAATTGGAGCAAAGCCTCCTTGTCAATGTGTACAGTGGTGCTACCGTGCAGCCTCCCAAGCTCAAATTCACTGACAACCACGATATCTACTTTGGAACCCTTGTAGCTCCAATCAATTTATCTAATTCCCGTCTCCTCTTGTGCTCAAAGTCATCCATGTTTCAGTGGCAGGTTGGATCAAACTTTTGGTCTGAGCACCCTTTGGGTCTTGAAAGCATTGTGCAAATCGTGTCTTTCAAAGGTGAGATATTTGCCATTGACTCCTTGAGAAGCTCCATAGAATACAATTGGAACCTCAGCTGAGCATGCAGGAAGTAGCAGTTGTCTGGGATGCGGGCATGTTTCTAGGCCTGTGTAGTGCACAATGGTTGGTGGGCTGTGGTGACATGCTTCTCTTGGTTCACTTCTCAGTAATCCTCGATGCGTCTCATGGATTATCTGGAACCTTTAATGTATTTCGCCTCGACTTTCAAGTTGAACTAGTTAAGTGGGTAAAAGTGGATGATCTGGGAGACAATGCCCTCTTTGTTAGTTTTGATAGGAGGAATCCAACATTTTCTTGCCTGGGTCCCGAGAAATGGGGTGGGAAAAGGAACTGTATTTACATTGCCAACCCGCCTGCAGAATCTGATGAACCTTGGAATGTGGTCGAAGTTGGTCAGGTGGTGTTTGACCCAATTTTGTGTGCTAATAGTGCACTAAAGAATGGATCCCGTTTCCCTTGGGGGCCACTACAAAACCTTTGGGTGCTTCCCAGTTTTGTTTATGGTGTTGGCCAGTGACCAATCCATGCTTGCCTTGCTAGTTTTGGCTATTCGTGGACACCTTTGAAGCTCTAGTATG
The DNA here is from genome assembly GCA_018135685.1 of Themeda triandra. Classification (NCBI taxonomy): domain Eukaryota; kingdom Viridiplantae; phylum Streptophyta; class Magnoliopsida; order Poales; family Poaceae; genus Themeda; species Themeda triandra. Next base: position 136,937 of record JAENPR010001516.1, read on the forward strand.
ATGTATTAGCTAGTCCTGTGGCTTTGTTATTTCTTCACTTGGCATTCAATGCCCTGTACAAATTACAGTTCAGATGTTGATGCTGATCTCATGATTTATGTAGTTTCCAAACCAGATTTTCCCACTGTACTTCTGAACAGTAACCGAAACTATTTGTTTGGAGCCGTTTGCTAGTATAGAGCTTAACTTTCATTGTAGATGCTGATTATGTGAAGTACTTTAGCATTGTTGTGGAAAATGATTGTATTGTGGATAGCCACAGACAATTTTTCTTTGTTACAGCAATCTTCAGTTGAGCTAGATGCTTCTACAATTGTGCTGCATCCAACCGTTGCCTTCAGTCTTCTACCAGGAACTTATTTGTTGTTAGATATATATTGATATATATATTTTTTTGACAATGGATATGTATTGATATGTTTGCGGTGAGACTCTTGTGTAATGAGGTCTCTTCAGTTATAGTCCAACGTTTCTCTTGCTACGGTCCAAGAGCTGGAGGCGTGCTTGACTGTCCTTGTACTCCTAGGAGCTTCGGCTAACAAGAAGCAACTACTCTCAAGTTTAGAAATACTCCCAAGTTTAGCTGAAAATCTGTGACCTTCACAACTGACTCTGATTCAAGGTTGCAGATTCAACGAGTGAATCACCAAAATGATATCGGTGGTGTGGTTCAGTTCGGTTTGACTGTGCATTATTGTAAATAGTTCTGAATTTTGAATGTTAAATAGTGGGAGGAGCAAAACTGACCATCAGTTTAGCTCACGCACTCTTTCGATATTTGGGTTGTGTACGACAATGTTCTAAGTTGATGAGCTTGTGCTAAGTTGAATTTGGTCAACTTTTAGCCGTCTAAAATGAACGCAGGACCAACTTATGATGATGTGTGACTATGCTTTGTATGTTAGACTACTGCAAGTAGGTTTATGCTCCCTAATTACAAATTTGATTTCTGAAATCAAACGAGGACGCGCGGGCGAGGGAGGCTGTGGCTCGCGAAGACGACGAGGATGGCGGGTGGACGAGGGCAGGGCGAGAGCAAAGTTTCTAGGCAGAGCGGAGCAACGAGGAACGTCCGGAAGCAGAGAGGGTGCGGCCGCTGTCAACGCCGACAAGGTGACGACTACCCCGTCAAGGGCTCCAACACTATAGACCTGTTTGGAACAAAGGAATGCAAACACATAAAAGAAAATAATGTAGGAATATAGTAGAGTGAATAGAGCCATGAGAGCAAGCCATCGACAAACAATTAGATTTTCCTTGAGTTCAAGGGAATTCTTTTTACCTACGATTTGTACAGGATAGGAACCCTTTCCTCTAGATAGGGAAGTCCCATTCCAAACATCAACCTTAGGAAACTTTCATAAAGAAATCATTCCTTTGAAAAGTTTCTTTGAATTTCCTCGAATCCTACACAAATGAAATGAACCGTGCGGAGGAATAATTGTGAGAGAAAAAAACAAGCGGGATACAATTTCAAAAGGACATATCAGCCGACACCGACACACACAAAAGCAAAAATGAAGGTACGAATCTTGAAACGATCAGCATTGTACAGAGGTGAGGTGTATGAAAACAGAAAGGAAAAATCTGCTGGAAGATAAATAAAAAAAATTCGAACTCAAATTCATGTTTCTCAAAAAAAAAAAAAAAAAAAAAAAAAACTCGTATCCCTGCCCGAAACCCATGGGCTAAATCAGCCCAACAAATCCCCTAGGTTCGGTCCATTAGCCACCCGCTAAGATTCCTTCGTCAACAGCCACTCCGGCAGTCCGCCGCTGCGTTCATCTCCTCTCCTCGCCGCCGACTCGTCTCGTGCGACAGCGACCCACAGCCACAGAGGTCACCCATGGCCGGCCGCCGCCGCCGCCGCCGCCGCCTCCGCCGTGGGCATCCGCGACAAGCACGGCCGCCGCTTCCTCCGCCAGAAGACCCCCTCCCCGCTGGAATCCAACGCTCTCAGGTCCGACCGCGCTCCTTACCTAACCCTCGCTCCATGCCTCTCTCTCTGTTTCCCTTTGGTTTAGTTTCGTTGGGTACATGTGGAGATAGATTGTAGCAGCCAGCAGGTAGGGACTAGGGGAGCCTACATATCCTGCGTCGTGCCCTTGTGTTGGTTTGGTGTGCTATTTGACCATGGATTCGTTAATGGCCATGCCCTTGTGATGCTGCCTAAATAAAATTCTTACTGAAACTAGAGCTGCTAAAGCATGTCAGTTTGTATTTCCATGGAATACGTTTATGTGACCTCCGAGCTTTGCATAATGTATTTTTGTGTAATGGGTTGCTGCATTCTCGCCTCTCCTAATTTACCTTACTGAAGTTCAGATAAATTAGTGCCTTGTAGTACCTTTACTACACTATCTGGTTTTGGTTTCGTGATAGCACAGGGATACAAATAGGGCACAGCAGATGGAGCTATTAGAATTTGGAAAATTCTGGAACTAATTGCATGGTTTTCTGAGATTTAGCAAAGGCCAAAGAAGTATTAGATGTTCAATGTACCAGTTTGACCTTAGATAGCCTAAACTGCCCGGATAATAATGTAAACTTCTTTTCCTTTTTTAAATTAACTTCAATTTTCCATATCTTGATGAGTTGATGTTTTCCATCTTTGGGGTACCTGATTCAAAGTATTTTCCCCATCATGAGATGGAAAAAAGAAATGGATTCCACAGGCTACTAAGAATTATATCTATGCTGACGTGCAAGCTGTGGGTGTTGTTGTCGTACTTTGCTCTGATTGATGTTTGACATGCTTATATTTACATCGTATTCTGGAGTTAAATGAAATGGATATTTCTTGTCTGGCATGGTTTGTAGCAAGAGCATTTTGCATTGTAAACATTTTTATTATGATTTGCCATGTACATCACATCCATCAGCACTGAATTTGCTGTGTTTGACAGGGAAATTGCTGTTGCAGAAAGCCCCCTCCAAAAACACCTGCCACGCCTTAAGATGTACCACCTCTTCCCTGCCTAGCCATGAATTTGCTGTGTTGGACAGGGAAGTCACCGTTGCAGAAAGCTCATCCAAGAAAACCCGCCACACCTCAAGCTCTACCTGCTCTTCTGCAACTAGCCCTGATATTTGGGCAGATCTGCTGGACAGCCTGCTTCTCCAAATAATTGTCCTCTTCAGCTCATTCCATGACCTCCTTGCTTTCATTGGCACCTGCCGCTCTTGGCGCGCTGTGCTCTCTGCCCTCCCACCTGCATTTACCTTCAACATACCACCTCTCCACCTTCAACCAGATGGTTATGATTCTCATCCCCGTCGCAGGTACATCAAGCACAGAATGTTATCCAATACCAGTTGGCAACTTGTTGATCCTGTGAAGCAAACCTCCTCCCATAGCTGTTCAGCACCTCGAAACCTTCAGGTTTACATGCACTATTTGGGCTGCTCATATGGTTATCTTATCTTCTATAACTTGGAGCAATGCCTCCTTGTCAATGTGTACAGTGGTGCTACCGTGCAGCCTCCCAAGCTCAAATTCTATGACAACCACAATATCTACTATGCAGCCCTTGTAGCTCCAATCAATTTGTCTAATTCTCATCTCCTATTTTGCTCAAGATCATCCATGTTTAAGTGGCAGGTTGGATCAAACTTTGGTCTGGAGCACCCTTTGGGTCTCGAATCCATTATACAAATCGTGTCCTTCAAAGGTGAGATATTTGCCATTGACTCCCTTGAGAGGATCCACAGAATACAGTTGGAACCTCAGCTGAGCATGCAGGAAGTAGCAGTTGTCTGGGATGGAGACATGTTGTTTGTAGGCATGTGTAGTGCACCATGGTTGGTGGTCTGCGGTGACATGCTTCTCTTGGTTCACTTCTCAGTAAGCATTGACATCAGTTCTGAATTAGCTGGAACTTTTAATGTCTTTCGGCTCGACTTTCAAGTTGAGCCAGCTAAGTGGTTAAAAGTGGATGATTTGGGAGACAATGCCCTCTTTTGTTAGTATTGATAGGAGGAATCCAACATTTTCTTGCCTGGGTCCCGAGAAATGGGGTGGGAAAAGGAACTGTATTTACATTGCCAACCCGCTTGCAGGTTCTGGTGAACCTTGGAATGTGGTCGAAGTTGGTCAGGTGGTGCTTGACCCAGTTTTGTGTGTTAACAGTGGGGTAAGAACGGATCCCGTTTCCCTTGGGGGCCACTACAAAACCTTTGGGTGCTTCCCAGTTTGTTTATGGTGTTGGCCAGTGACCAATCCATGCTTGCCTTGGTAGTTTTTGTCTATTCGTGGACACCCCTTTCCTTTGATGTTGTAATATGATGTATTAGCTAGTCCTGTGACGTTGTTATTTCTTAACTTGGCATTCAATGCCCTGTACAAACTACAGTTCAGATGTTGATGCTGATCTCATGATATATCTAGTTTTGGAAACCAGATTTCGATAAATATTTTTCTCACTGTAGTTTTGCAACTAATCTGGTAATTAATTATTTATTTTACTAACATTTTAGGTGCTTCCACACAGTTGTGTTGCATCCAACTGTTGTTTTTTTCTCCTTGAGTTTTCTCCACAGTTGTGTTGCCAAGGAACTTCTTTGCTGCCTGTTGCTGTGGACCCAGCTGTTAGTCTATTGTGCTTAGACTGAGATATTGATATGTTTGGTATGAGACTCTGAGTAAGGTCTGTTTAGTTGTTACGGTCAAATGTTTCTCTTGCTCGTCCAAGGGCATGTGGAGGCGTGACTGTCCTTAGACTACAAGGGTTCAGCGAGCAAGTTGCAAGTTGCACTGCTCCCAAGTTTAGAAATAGTTGAAGTAGCTGGAGCTTGTTGAGACCTGAAATGTGACCCAGAGAACTGCTTTTGGATAGCAACCTAGTTACCTAGAGAACTGGCTTTGATTCAAGGTTGCAGATTCAACGAGTGAAGGTCACCAAAATGAGTAAATCAAGTCAAAGGCGGCGGTTGGGTGTGGATAGTTTCTAGTGTGGTGTCTTCAGTTTTGCTCGGCTGTGCATTGGTGTAAATAGTTTTGAATTTCGAGCGTTAAATTAAATAATGGAAAACTGAACTTCGGTATAGCTCATGTTGTCATGTACGTTCTCTTTCAATCTTTTGACTGCATGTCTGCAGCTTGTTGACATATATGTTGCTGCAGCGTTTTGATCTTTAGGGTGTCAACTTCATTGAACTGCTTTGATTCAAGGTTGCACATTGAACGACTGAAAATCACCAAAATGAGATCGGTGGTGTGGTGAGTTCAGCTTGGCTGTGCAATGCTGTAAACAGTTCTGAATTTTGTATGTTGAGTAATGGAAACAGCAAAACTGACCTTCAGTTTAGCTCATGCAGTCGTTACTTTCTTTTTCGATCTTTGGTTCTCTACTTCATTGTTCCTTCAATCGTTCTTGAGCTTGTAAAGCTGTCCCTATGATACTTGGTCAACTTTTTTTATTTGAAGGAAATACTTCGTCGACTTTTAGTAGCTGTATAAAATGAATGCAAGGCCAACTTCTGAAGATTTGTGAGTATGCTTTGTGTATCAGACTACTGCAAGTAGATTTATGCTCTCAAATTACAAATTTGATTGCTGGAATCGAAGAACATTTTGCAAGTACAAAACTCTGATCCCTGAAATTTCCTTCCAACCAAAATGCACGGATTCTACAGTTCCAACAACGACAACACTAGAGCGCAAAAGACCCTGCGCTCCATCTACGACCTACGATCTACTGAACATCACGGCATCAATGGAGCCCCTCTATGCCTTCTTGGGGGACTTGGCGGCCTTCTTGGGCGACTTGGGCTCCTTGGCCGCCGCCTTCTCGGCGACCTTCTTGGGCAAGAGCACGCTGTGGATGTTGGGCAGCACGCCGCCATGGGCGATGGTGACGCCGGCCAGCAGCTTGCCGAGCTCGTCGTTGCGGATGG